>WNWK01008488.1:40000-84219 GCA_009830355.1 Cherax destructor | reverse complement strand
AAAGTTTTCAGTTTTCATTGGTAGATTTTGGGGGTTTGAGAGGTTGAGCTGTTTTTGTAATAAGTGTATATTATTAATGTGTCTGTATGTTCAGTTGGGGTTATGTGTGTGTATGGTATGCTCCATTTTTTTTGTTTAATTATAGTTGATATGTTTTGTGGAATAATGGAAGAGTCTGAGGACATTTTTTTTTTTCAATTTGCTTTGCCACTGTACAAGTTTTTGAAATTTTCATATATTAGCAGTTCATTCATGTTAATGTATAAAGAGGGTTCTATTTTATTACAAGGAGAATATTTAAGTGGCCTTATGTGTTTGTATTATAACTTGTTTGTTTAATTTTGTTTTAGTCTTTAAGTTTTTTTGGGATGCATAGTGATATGTTGTCCTTTATTTATGTACATACTGTACCAGTTGATAGTCATTTACTGACTACTAAAATGTATTCCTGTTTTTCTAAATAAAATATAAAAAAGAAGATTCAAGTTATCATTGTCTCTCACCTATGACCTTGCCTGATACTGTTATCATTGTCTGTCACCCCTGACCTTGTCTAATACTGTTAAGTTATCATTGTCTGTCACCCCGACCTTGTCTGATACTGTCACTGAAACACCCCCACACGGACACATCCTCAGAGTATCCTGTGCATAATTACATGCTAGATTGTTATTAAACTTTAATGTGTCATTTTATTTCATCCTTCTTTTAGATTATTGTTAATAAGAGCAACTGACTGTCTCAATAGACATGCTTTACTTTATTACGGAGACCATTACCATGTTTACCTGTCAGTTGTTACAGTCACCATCAACATGTCTACCTGTCAGTTGTTACTGTCACTATCAACATGTCTACCTGTCAGTTGTTACAGTCACCATCAACATGTCTACCTGTCAGTTGTTACTGTCACCATCAACATGTCTACCTGTCAGTTGTTACTGTCACCATCAACAAGTCTACCTGTCAGTTACTGTCACCATTAACAAGTCTACCTGTCAGTTGTTACTGTCACCATTAACAAGTCTACCTGTCAGTTGTTACTGTCACCATTAACAAGTCTACCTGTCAGTTGTTACTGTCACCATTAACAAGTCTACCTGTCAGTTGTTACTGTCACCATTAACAAGCCTACCTGTCAGTTGTTACTGTCACCATCAACATGTCTACCTGTCAGTTGTTACTGTCACCGTCACCATTAACAAGTCTACCTGTCAGTTGTTACTGTCACCATTAACAAGTCTACCTGTCAGTTGTTACTGTCACCATTAACAAGTCTACCTGTCAGTTGTTACTGTCACCATTAACAAGTCTACCTGTCAGTTGTTACTGTCACCATCAACATGGCTACCTGTCAGTTGTTACTGTCACCATTAACAAGTCTACCTGTCAGTTGTTACTGTCACCATTAACAAGTCTACCTGTCAGTTGTTACTGTCACCATTAACAAGTCTACCTGTCAGTTGTTACTGTCACCATTAACAAGTCTACCTGTCAGTTGTTACTGTCACGATTAACAAGTCTACCTGTCAGTTGTTACTGTCACCATTAACAAGTCTACCTGTCAGTTGTTACAGTCACCATTAACAAGTCTACCTGTCAGTTGTTACAGTCACCATTAACAAGTCTACCTGTCAGTTGTTACAGTCACCATTAACAAGTCTACCTGTCAGTTGTTACTGTCACCATTAACAAGTCTACCTGTCAGTTGTTACTGTCACCATTAACATGTCTACCTGTCAGTTGTTACTGTCACCATTAACATGTCTACCTGTCAGTTGTTACTGTCACCATTAACATGTCTACCTGTCAGTTGTTACTGTCACCATTAACATGTCTACCTGTCAGTTGGAAGATGGACTCCAGAGGTGACACGAAAAATGATTTTGCATATAATATTCCCACCCACAACTACTACACACAACCACCACCCACAACCACCACCCACAACCACCACCCACAACCACCACCCACAACCACCACTCACAACTACTACCCACAACCACCACCCACAACTACTACCCACAACCATCACCCACAACCACCACCCACAACCACCACCCACAACCACCACCCACAACCACCACCCACAACTACCACTCACAACTACTACCCACAACCACCACCCACAACTACTACCCACAACTACTACCCACAACCACCACCCACAACCACTACCCACAACCACCACCCACAACCACCACCCACAACCACCACCCACAACCACAATTATTACCCACAAGTACAACCACCACCCACAGAGAACAGGAAGAAGGAGTACACGGCAATTGTCACTACCTGTTGGTGAGAGGAATAGTATGATATACCGACACGATGGAAAAATAAACACAAATGCAGAATAACGCGAACCTTTATTGACTACGCCTCTTTAAGGGGGGCTCCATGTCGCGGTAAAGAGGCTATCGGTCTGAGGAATTGGACCTCTTGGTCTTCTTCCTCAGACCGAACCTAATTATCCCCCAATCCCCCCTCCCCTTTCCCATCTTCCCCATCCTCAGAAGCATTCTCAGAAGTGCGTGCCTTGGTGGTCTCCTGCTTGTGCTCGGGCAGTGCGTTTGAAACGCGCTGCGTGGGGCAGGTACCGGTATAACAGAACCATAAAGAGACTCCTTGATTTTAAGCAGAGGAGAGCAATTGCTCGCCGTGTCATACGCGACGCTAAACGCACTTGCTGGCGGGATTATGTTTCCACCGTCACTTCGGCTTCCTCGATGAATGCAGTCTGGAAGAAAGTGCGGAAATTGAGTGGTAAATTCTCCCCCGACCCGGCTCCTGTTCTTCAGGTTGCCGGTGTCGATATAGCACACCCTCTTGCCATTGCTACTGAAATTGGTAATCATCTGGTTCGCATTTCTCAGGGGCTCCATCTATGCCCCTCGTTCCTTTCTTCTAAGTCTGCCAGCGAGTTAAAGCCTTTAGATTTTTCTTCTCTCAGAGAAGAATCTTATAATGTGCCTTTTACCTTTCAAGAACTGGAGGCAACGCTCTCTGCTTGCCGATCATCGGCAGCTGGGCCAGACGGCATACATATTCGTATGCTACAGCATTTACATCAGTCTGCTCTTACTGTCCTCTTACGACTCTTTAATCTTATATGGTCGCAAGGAGCTATTCCCCAGTTGTGGAAGTCTGCTATTGTTCTCCCTTTTCGCTAACCGGGTACTACGGGACGTGATACCTCCCACTATCGTCCCATCGCTCTTACCATTGCAGTTTACAAGGTGATGGAACGTTTGGTTAATAGACGTTTGATGTGGTATTTAGAGACGCACAGTAGTCTCTCCCCTAGTCAATATGGCTTTCGTAAGGGCCGCTCTGCCATTGACCCCTTATTGCGCTTGGATACGTATATTCGTAATGCCTTTGCTAATAACCACTCGGTTATCGCCATCTTTTTCGACCTTGAGAAGGCTTATGACACAACTTGGAGGTATAATATCTTGGCCCCGGCCCACTCCTTAGGCGTCCGAGGCATTCTACCATTCTTCCTTAAGGCCTTTTTAACTGAAAGACATTTCCGTGTCCGGGTTAGTAATGAGCTTTCCCCGGAATTTGTCCAAGCTGAAGGTGTTCCCCAGGGTTGTGTTCTGAGCACAACACTCTTTCTCCTTGCTATAAATATTCTGGCATCCGTTCTTCCATCTAATATTTGGTCATCACTTTATGTGGATGACTTTGCTATAGCTTGTGCGGGTGTTGACTGTCACCTCATTGCAGTTTCCCTCCAGCATGCCATCAACTGGGTTTCCGATTAGGCCACCACTCACGGGTTTAAATTTTCTAGTGGCAAAACTCATCAAATTACGTTTACTAGACGTTCAGTGGTCTCTGATCATCCATTGTACCTATACGGCTCACGTATCCCAGAACATGATACAGTCAGGTTTCTCGGCCTCCTGTTTGACCGTCGATTGTCCTGGAAACCTCACATTACCTCTCTGAAGGCGACTTGTCATAGCCGGCTGAACCTCCTAAAAACTCTCACACATCTTTCATGGTGCTGATCGTAGAACTCTCCTTCGCCTGCATTCAGCCCTAATTTTATCGAAACTCGATTATGGTGACCAGATATATTCGGCGGCCTCCCCTGCTACTCTTTCCAGCCTTAATCCCATCCATCACCAGGGATTGCGTTTATGCCTTGGTGCATTTCGTTCTTTCCCGGTTGAGAGCCTCTATGTAGAAGCGAACATTCCATCCTTGTCCGATCGTTGGGATGCATACTGTATTCGCTATTATGTTCGCTCTCATGACCTCCGTAATCCTTCCATGTATAGGATTGTCACAGATGTTAGTAGACGCTCGTTATTTGTTCGTCGCCCCTGTTTACTTCGTCCCTTTTCGCTTCGTCTACATTCACTCTTGTCTTCCCTTCAGCTACCCCCTTGGGAAGTTCCTGCTGTCCGTGTCTGTTCTATTCCTCTACCTTGAGCGAAAGCCCAACTACCTACGGCGGGTTCTCGCTCTTTTTTTCTAGATCACTTCCGTTCTCATTCCCATGCCATCGCAGTGTACACCGATGGTTCAAAGTCATCTGATGGCGTCGGATTTGCAGCAGTGTTTCCGGACAGCGTCGTGCGAGGGCATCTATTACCCTCGGCTAGCATATTTACGGCTGAATTGTATGCCATTCTTGTGGCACTTATCCGTATTGCATCTATGCCTGTGCCGCCATTTGTGGTCGTTTCAGACTCCCTTAGTGCTTTACAGGCTATCCGTAAAATTGATACACCTCACCCCCTAGTTCTTCGTATCCAACTTTGGTTACGCCGTATCTCTAGCAAGCACAAAGATATTGTTTTTTGTTGGGTCCCTGGTCATGTTGACGTACAGGGCAATGAACAGGCAGACACTGCTGCGCAGTCAGCAGTACATGACCTTCCAGTTTCATATAGAGGTGTTCCATTCACGGACTATTTTGCGGTCATTGCTACCCACCTTCGCACCCGTTGGCAACAACGCTGGTCTGACCTGCTAAATAAAAAACTTCATTCTATTAAACCGAGTATAGGTTTCTGACCTTCTTGTCATCAGTGTCGAGGTTGGGAGACTACACTCTCCCGTCTTCGCATCGGCCACACTCGTCTTACTCATGGGTATCTCATGGAGAGGCTTCCTGTCCCTCTATGTGAGCATTGTCAGGTTCCAGTATCTGTTCGCCATATTCTGTTGGACTGCCCACTCTATCTACGAGCATGCAGAATTTACCTCCAACGTCGTCTTTGCTCTGCTGCCCTTTCTTTATCATCCCTTCTTGCTGATGGGCACTCCTTTAATCCTGACTCTCTCGTTGACTTTTTGACAGAAACGGACTTACTTCACAAACTCTGAAGATTATACCTCTAGCACTTCCCTCAGTCCCTTCTACCTCGATCTCTTGCTACCCTCTATCCCTGCACTATCCACTGCCCTTCTGCACTTCATACCCTGCTAATCATCCCTCTCCCTCTTACAACCCATTCTCCCTTCATCCTGTCCTGCCAGCCGCGCTGTATAGCCCCTGTGGTTTAGCGCTTCTTTTGATTATAATAATTTATTGACTACGTTTCGCCCACACAGTGGGCTTTATCAAGTCACAAACAGATCTACCTGGGTAAAGAGCGCAATAAGGAAACATTGTATCAACATTCGTGGTCCCAGATTATTCAACATCTTATCAGAAGAGATCAGAAACACTGCTGGAACAAGTGTAGAAGTCTTCAAGAGGAAACTGGACAAGTATCTTGACCATGTGCCAGATTAACCAGGCTGTGATGAATATATGGGGCTGCGGGCCACCAATAGCAACACCCTGGTTGACTACGTGAGCACCAGACAAGCATGGGCCATGGCCGGGCTCCGGGAGTGGAAAAGCTATCGGAACTCATCAAAGGTAAAAATAAAAGGCCTATCCCATGCAGGTCCGTCTCTAATCCAACCTTCCCAACATTCTCCATGGCTCTCCACACTACATATACTCATGTACTCTTTACCCGGGTAGATCTGTTTGTGACCTGATAAAGCCAACTATGTGGCTGAAACGTAGTCAATAAAGGATCGTATTATACTGTATTTGTATTTATTTTTCCTTTGTGAAAAAAATATTGAACTCCCAAGCGCTTTCGTGACTTCTCACGAAAGCGCTTGACATTTCATTATTTTTTTTTCACAGTGGTTGTTTTGCCTATTTTGATATCAACTATTTACTATGATCTTATTGCATGCTCACTATGCTTATTGTTTAAATATTTTATTTTTAAAGCTACGAATAACTAAAGAAATTGTACTGAACACTTGTCAAGGCTCAGTAATAACATGGAGACTGAAACTCAGAAAATTGGTCTCTAAATTTCGACCCCCTGCTGGGATCCTCTTCAGAACATTCGTATCTGCTGAAGAGGACCCCAGCAGTGGGTCGAAAAATATAGTTTGTGTCAAAGTGGGTTATTATTGAGAATATTAAAGCTATATTCACCTCCTCTACTTTTAAATTTGTAATCCATACTCAAAAAAAATTTTTTTTTACTTAAGATAAAGTTGCTGTTATTACTCTTAATAAAGTAACATGTAATCTTACCATTATTATTAGTAAAGTTAACAACCACATCTTTACTTTAGCTGCTTCAACACTGACTTTATTAGTAAAAATATCGATTTCAATTATTTAGTTTTAAATTTTTTATTGTCCATAGATCTAGAAACAGGATTGTCCTTAGATCTAGAAACAGGATTGTCCTTAGATCTAGAAACAAGACTGTCCTTAGATCTAGAAACAGGATTGTCCTTATATCGAGATACAAGATTGTCCTTATATCTAGAAACAACTGTCCTTAGATCTAGAAACAGGATTGTCCATAGATATAGAAACAAGATTGTCCTTAGATCTAGAAACAGGACTGTAATAAGATCTAGAAAAAGGATTGTCCTTAATCTATATCAAGATTCTACAGAAACAGATGTCTGATCTAGTACAAGATTGTCCTTATATCTAGAAACAGGATTGTCCTTAGATTTAGAAACAGGATTGTCCTTAGATCTAGAAACAGAATTGTCCTTAGATTTAGAAACAGGATTGTCATTAGATATAGAAACAAGATTGTCCTTTTATCTATAAACAGGATTGTCTTTAGATCTAGAAACAGGATTGTCATTAGATCTAGAAACAGGATTGTCCTTAGATCGAGATACAAGATTGTCCTTAGATCTAGAAGCAACTCTCCTTAGATCTAGAAGCAAGATTGTCCTTATATCAAGAAACAAGAGTGTCCTTAGATCTAGATACAAGATTGTTCTTAGAACTAAATACAAGACTGTCCTTAGATCTAGAAACAGGATTGTCCTTAGATCTAGAAACAGGATTGTCCTTAGATCTATAAACAGGACTGTCCTTAGATCTATACACAAGATCGTCCTTAGATCTAGAAACAAGATTGTCAATAGATATAGAAAAAAGATAGTCTTTAAATCTAGGTGTGTGTGAGTGTCTGTGTGTGTCAGACCTGGGTGTAGACCAGCGGTATATTGTAGGTGTGTGTGTGTCAGACCTGGGTGTAGACCAGCGGTATATTGTAGGTGTGTGTGTGTCAGACCTGGGTGTAGACCAGCGGTATATTGTAGGTATCCCATCCCAGAAGATCACCACAGAGGCCACGGATCTTGATCACTTCATCAGTCACGGTCTTCTGAGCAATGTCATCCTTGATCTTGCCTTCCCTCCTGGCTCTGTCCACCAGCTTGCTCGCCCACAAGAACGGTACGTAGGTCTTGTGTTCGTGAGTCTTCCTCTCCAGGGACTCCAGGATGGCTTTCTCGTTCTCTGTCATATATCCTGCAAGAAGTGAAGGTTAATTGATGGAAGGGAACAGGATTGGTATGTGCTAGTGTGTGTGTACTCACCTAGTTGTGTTTGCAGGGGTCGATTCACAGCTCCTGGCTCCGCCTCTTCGCTGGCCGCTACTAGGTCACTCCTCTCGCTCCATGAGCTTTATCATACCTCTTCTTAAAGCTATGTATGGATCCTGCCTCCACTACATCACTTCTCAGACTATTCCACTTCCCGACAACTCTGTGACTGACAAAATATTTTCTAACATCCCTGTGATTCATCTGAGACTTCAGCTTCCAACTGTGACCCCTTGTTGCTGTGTCCCATCTCTGGAACATCCTGTCTCTGTCCACCTTGTCGATTCCTCTCAGTATTTTGTATGTTATCATACACCCCCCCCCCTATTTCTCCTGTCCTCCAGTGTCGTCAGGTCGATTTCTCTTAACCTCTCCTCGTAGGACATACCCCGTAGCTCCGGGACCAGTCTAGTTGCACTTTCTCTAGTTAAACTTTCTCTAGTTTCTTTACGTGCTTGGCTAGGTGTAAGTTTCAAACTGGTGCTGCTTATTCTAATATGGGCCTAACGTACACAGTGTACAGGGTCCTGAACGATTCCTTATTAAGATGACGGAATGCTGTTCTTAAGTTTGCTAGGAGCCCGTAAGCTGCAGCAGTTATTTGGTTGATGTGCGCCTCAAGAAATGTGCCCGGTGTTATACTCACCCCAAGGTCCTTTTCCTTGAGTGAGGTTTGTAGTCTCTGGCCCCCTAAACTGTACTCCGGCTGCGGTCTTCTTTGTCCTTCCCCAATCTTCATGAATTTGCACTTGGTGAGGTTGAACTCCAGGAGCCAGTTGCTGGACCAGGCCTGCAGCCTGTCCAGATCCCTTTGTAGTTCTGCCTGGTCCTCGTCCGACTGAATTCTTCTCATCAACTTCACATCATCTACAAACAGGGACACTTCGGAGTCTATTCCTTCCGTCATGTCGTTCACAAATACCAGAAACAGCACCGGTCATAGGACTGACCCCTGTGGAACCCCGCTCGTCACAGGCGCCCACTCTTGACGCCTCGCCACGTACCATGACTCCCTGTTGTCTTCCTGACAGGTATTCCCTGATTCATTGCAGTGCCTTCCCTGTTTTCCCTGCCTGGTCCTCCAGCTTTTGCACTGGTCTCTTGTGTGGAACTGTGTCAAACGCCTTTTTACAGTCCAATAAAATGCAATCTACCCACCTCTCTCTCTCTCTCTCTCTCTCTCTCTCTCTCTCTCTCTCTCTCTCTCTCTCTCTCTCTCTCTCTCTCTCTCTCTCTCTCTCTTGTCTTTCTGCTGTCACCCTGTCATAAAATTCCAGTGTGTTTGTGACACAGGATTTCCCATCCCAGAAACCGTGCTGGCTGTTGTTGATTAGGTCATTCCTTTCTAGGTGCTCCACCACTCTCCTCCTGATAATCTTCTCAATGACTTTGCATACTATACACGTCAGTGACACTGGTCTGTAATTTAGTGCCTCACGGCTGTCTCCTTTCTTAAAATGGGGACTACATTTGCCGTCTTCCATACCTCAGGAAGTTGCCCAGATTCAATGGATGTGTTGAAAATTGTTGTTAGTGGCACACACAGCGTCTCTGCTCCCTCTCTAAGGAGCCACGGAGAGGTGTCCGGTCTCACCGCCTTTGAAGTATCAGTATCAGGTCACATAGCAGCTTCTTTACCTTCCCTTCTTGGTTGTGTGTATTTCATCCAACACTTGTTGGTATATCCCTTGTTGGTGTACCCCCCTGTTCTGATTTCCCGGAGTCCTTTCTGTCTCCACTGTAAATATGTCCTTAAATGTCATGTTGAGCTCCTCACATACTTCTTGGTCGTTTCTTGTGAGCTCCCCACCTTATTTCCTCGGCCTGATTACCTGATCCTTGACTGTTGTCTTCCTCCTGATGTGGCTATACAACAGCTTTGGGTCAGACTTGATTTTTGATGCTATGTCGTTTTCGTACTGTCACTGGGCCTCCCTCCTAATCTGTGCATACTCGTTTCTGGCTCTTCGACTAATCTCTTTATTTTCCTCTGTCTTCTGTACTTTTCCATTCTCTAGTGCACTTAGTTTTTGCCTCCCTACACCTTTGGGTAAACCAGGGGCTCGTTTTGGTCTTCAAATTATTTCTGTTGCCTTTGAAAACAAACCTTTCCTCTGCCTCCTTGCAGGAAGTTCCTCATAACTGTGTAGTCCCTCCTTTTGTAGTTTGGCTTTTTCCATCCTAATCCTGTTACCCTCTCCACCTGTAACTCTACTATATATTCAAAGCTCAGAACCACGTGATCACTAGCTCCAAAAGGCCTTTCATAAGTGATGTCCTCAATGTCTGAGCTACTCAGGGTGAACACAAGGTCCAGTCTTGCTGGTTCATCCTCCCCTGTCTGTCTGGTATTGTCCCTAACATGTTGATGCATGAAGTTTTCCAGTACCGCATCCATCATCTTGGCTCTCTGTGTTTCAGAACCCCCATGTGGCTCCAGGTTTTCCCAATCAATTTCCTTGCGATTGAAATCCCCAATAACTAGTAACTTTGCTCTACCCGTGTGTGCTCTTCTGGTAACCTCAACTAGTGTGTCCACCATTGCTCTGTTGCTCTCTTCATATTCTTCTCTTGGCTTCTGCAGTTCAGTGGCGGGTTATACATCACTGCAATGACTACCTTATGTCCCCCAGACTGAATTGTACCTAGTAAGTAGTCCCTTTCGCCAATTTCGTCCATTCATTCTATTTCCTCAAATCCTCATCAGTTTGTAGTGAGCAGTGCAACTCCTCCTCTCCCTCTGCTCCCTGTATCTTTCCTCAGGATCTGATATCTGGGTGGGAAAATTGCGTCTGTTATCGTCCCGGTGAGTTTCATTTCCGTGACTGCTCAGATGTCTGGGGATGTTTCCTTGATTCTTTCATGCCACTCCACACATTTATTTGTTATTCCATCTGCATTCGTATACCAAACCTTCAACTTCTTTTCTAAAAAGTGTGGTCTGGGAAGAACGTTTTGGTGGGGAAGGAGGAGACCTGGCCCAGAACTGTGAGGGGGTTGCTGTGGAGGTGGAGTTTGTGATGAGAGGGGTGGGGGCAGAGGGTAGAGTGTGTGGGTTTTGGGTTAGATTGTTTGGTTGCATTGGGGTTGTCGTAGCTGAAGTCCTTCTGTGGATGGTTCTGAGGGAGGATGTATTTGCTCCTCCTCCTGAGTCTGGGTTCTCCTGTTCCTCTCTGTCTTTGCCTCTCATTCCACCTTACATCTTTGTACCCTCTCTTTCAGTTTCTGTCTTTCTTCTTGTGTTCTGTCATGGTCGAGTTGCACTCTCTGGTACTTTGGTATGTCCCTTAGTCGTGCTTTATCCTGCAGGATCCTGTTTTGAGCTGATTCTGCCTTGAAAATCACTTTGACTGGCCAGTTTTTTCCACTTGCGAACCACTCTATTCTCAGAAAAGTTATCAATTGGGTCGTATCATCCTCTCGTATTGCTTTCATGATACTTTCAATTGCTTTTTTCTCTCCCTGTCTTCTTGCTTCATAAGTTTTCCCTTCAACTTCCTTGAGCCTGTAAACAAAAACTGACCTGACTCCCACTGCTGACGATTTAGTTGCCTCCATTGCAGTGTTCCTTCCTTCAGTCCCTTCTCTAGCTGATGAACCTGTCTCAGTGGTCTGTCATTTTTCCTTCTCAGCTTTTCCTGGGCACTGCTGTGGTCTGTTAGGGCTTATGCATATAGCTTAGCGCCTTCATTTTTTTAGTCTTCTCATTTGTTCCTGGTGTGCTCCTTGTCTTTTCCCGGGCTCCATGGTGGTCTGATAGGGCCTTCACATACAGTATAGCTTCTTTGTTCCCTACAGCCCCCACATCTGTGACTGATGTAGCAGCTCCAGATGCAATGCCTGTACTACTCTTCGGTTCTTTAGACAGTTTCAGATTTTTTAGTTCCTCTTCTAAGTTCTGTATCTTAGCTTGTGCAGCTATGGCTTGTAGCTCAGATTTCCTGCTCACTTCAGCTATCCTCTCCTCCATTTTCTTGCTAAGCACTTATAGCTTTCTTCCCCACTCTTCCTCCCTTTTCGTGAGCTCTTCATTCACCAGTCCCCTGGTTCTCCGTCCTGCTCTTTGGTAACCCATTTTTTTGTCACCACTGAAAAAACTTTTCGTGTGGTCGTTTGTGATGTGATGTGTGTGTGTGTGTGTACTCACCTAATTGTACTCACCTATTTGTGGTTGCAGGGGTCGAGACTCAGCTCCTGGCCCCGCCTCGTCGCTGTCCGCTACTGGGTCTCTGCTCTCCCTGCTCCATGAGCTTTATCATACCTTGTCTTAAAACTATGTATGGTTCCCGCCTCCACTATAAAGTTCGCTAGACTATTCCACTTCCTAACTACTCTATGGCTGAAGAAGTGCTTCCTAACATACCTTTGACTCATTTGAGTCTTCAGCTTCCAGTTGTGTGTGTGTGTGTGTGTGTGTGTGTGTGTGTGTGTGTGTGTGTGTGAGTGTATGTGAGTGTGTATGGAGGTGTTTGTTGTAGGGAGGGAGGTAGGGAGGGGGAGAGGGATAGAGAGTGGGAGGGGGGGACAGTGGCAGAGGGGAAGAGAGATGGGGTTAAGGATAGGGGGGTACAGGGAGAGAGAGGGAAAGGCAAGGGGGGAAAAATAGAGGGAGGAGGAAGAGTAGAGGAAGAGAGAGCAAGAGAGAGTAAGAGAGTGAGAGAGGGAGAGAGAGAGAGAGAGAGAGAGAGAGAGAGAGAGAGAGAGAGAGAGAGTGAGAGGGAGGAGTGAGGGATAGTGTGTGTGTGTGAGAGAGAGATAGAGTGTGTTTGGAAGTAAACGATTGTGAGTGTTTGGTGGGTAAAAGTGTCTGGTCGGTGGATGAGGATGGTGGGTGAGATAGTGGATGAGGATGGTGGGTGAGGATGGTGTAGGAGGGTGGTGGATGAGGATGGTGGATAAAGATGGTGGGTGAGGATGGTAGGTGAGGATGATGGTGAGAATGGTGGATGAGGATGGTGCGTGAGGATGGGTGAGAATGGTGGGTGAGAATAGTGGGTGAGAATGGTGGATGAGGATGGCGTAGGAGGGTGGTGGGTGAGGATGGTGGATGAGAATGGTAGGTGAGGATGGTGTGTGAGGTTGATGGATGAGGATGGTGTAGGAGGATGGTGTAGGAGGGTGGTGGATGAGTATAGTGGGTGAGGATGGTGGATGAGGATGGTGCACGAGGGTGGTGGATGAGCATGGTGGGTGAGGATGGTAGGTGAGGATGGTGGGTGAGGATGGAGGGTGAGGATGATGGATGAGGATGGAGGATAAGGATGGTGGATGAGGATGGTGGGTGAGGATGGTGGGTGAGAATGGTGGATAAGGATGGTAATGAGGATGGAGGATGTGGAAGGTGGAAGAGGAGGGTGGGTGAGGATGGTGGATGAGGATGATGGATGAGAAAGGTGGATGAGGATGGTGGATGAGGATGGTGGATGAGGATGGTGGATGAGGATGGTGGATGAGGATGATGTATGAGAAAGGTGGATGAGCATGGAGGATGAGGATGGTGGATGAGGAAGGTGGATGAGGAAGGTGGATGAGGAAGGTGGATGAGGATGGTGGATGATGATGGTGATTGCATGTTTGAGAGTTATTAGTGACTGAGTGAATGTCTGACAGTTACTGAACTGACTGTGATTGAATGGATGACTGACAGTAACTAGTGACTGAGTAGATGACTGATAGTTACTGAATTGACTGACTGGATGACTGACAGTTACTGAAGTGACTGACTATATGACTGACAGTTACTGAAGTAACTGACTGGATGACTGACAGTTTCTGAAGTGACTGACTGGATAACTGACAGTTACTGGAGTGACTGTGATTGAATGGATGACTGACAGTTACTGAAGTGACTGTGGTTGAATGAATGACTGACAGTTACTGAAGTGACTGTGATTGAATGGATGACTGACAGTAACTAGTGACTGACTAGATGACTGAAAGTTACTGAATTGACTGACTGGATGACTGACAGTTACTGAAGTGACTGACTATATGACTGACAGTTACTGAAGTGACTGGATGACTGACAGTTACTGAAGTGACTGTGATTGAATGGATGACTGACAGTAACTAGTGACTGACTAGATGACTGACAGTTTCTGAAGTGACTGACTGGATGACTGACAGTTACTGAAGTGGCTGACTAGATGACTGACATGTTAACGAAGTGCCTGATTGGTTGACTGATAGTTACAGAAATAACTGACTTAATGATTGAGATTTACTCAAGTAACTGACTTGATGACTAACAGTTACTGAAGTAACTGAAGTAACTGACTGGATGATTGACAGTTACTAAAGTAACTGACTTGATGACTGTCAATTACTGAAGTAACTGGCTGGATGACTGACAGTTACTGACGTAACTGATTAGATGACTGACATGTTACTGAAGTTCCTGATCGGATGACTGGCAGTTACTGAAGGGACTGACCGGATGAACGACAGTTTCTGAACTGACTTATTTCATGACTGACAGTTATTGAAGTAACTAACTTAATGACTGACAGTTACTGAAGTAACTGACTGGATGACTGTCAGTTACTGAAGAAACTGACTAAATGACTGACAGTTACTGAAGTGACTGACTGGATGACTGTCAGTTACTGAAGTGACTGACTAGATGACTAACAGTTACTGAAGTAACTGATTAAATGACTGAAAGTTACTGAAGTGACTGACTGGACGACTGACAGTCACCGAAGTGACTGACTGGGTGATTGACAGTTACTGAAGTGACTGATTGGATAACTAACTGTTACTGAAGTAACTGACTGGACGACTGAATGTTACTGAAGTGACTGATTAAATAACTGACAGTTACTGAAGTGACAAGATGACTGACAGTTACTGAAGTGACTGACTGGATGACTGACAGTTACTGAAGTGACTGACTGGATGACTGACAGTTACTGAAGGGACTGACTAGATGACTGACATGCTACTGAACTGACTCACTGGATGACTGACAGTTACTGAAGTGACTGACTGGATGACTGACAGTTTCTGAAGTTTCTGATTGGATTATTGAAGGTTACTAAAGTGACTGACTGGACGACTGACAGTTACTGAAGTGACTGACTGGATGACTGACAGTTACTGAAGTGACTGTGATTGAATAGATGACTGACAGTTACTGAAGTGACTGTGGTTGAATGAATGACTGACAGTTACTGAAGTGACTGACTGGATGACTGACAGTTTCTGAAGTTTCAGATTGGATTACTGAAGGTTACTAAAGTGACTGACTGGACGACTGACAGTCACCGAAGTGACTGACTGGTTATCCATTATCCAGTTTATCCATTATCCATGTTATGCATTATTCAGATTATCCATTATTCAGTTTATTAAGTACTCAGGTTAACCTGGATAACCAGGCTATCCACTATCCATTATTCATTTTATTCATTATCCTGGTTATCCAATTACTAGGTTATCCATTATTCAGTTTATCCGTTATTCAGGTTATCCTTTATCCAGATTATATATTATCCAAGTTATCCTTTATCAGGGTTATCCTTTATCCTGATTATCCACAGGGGTCAGTATTGGGCTCCTTGTTGTTCACAATTTACATAAACGACATAGATGAGGGAATTAATAGCAACATAAGCAAATTTGCTGATGACACCAAAATAGGCCGTCCAATTCATTCAAATGAGGACATTAGAGCACTCCAGGAAGATTTGAATAGACTGATGCAGTGGTCGGAGAAGTGGCAGATGCAGTTTAATATAGACAAATGCAAAGTTCTAAATGTTGGACAGGAAAATAACCATGCCACATATAAACTAAATAATGTAGATCTTAATATTATTGATTGCGAAAAGGATTTAGGAGTTCTGGTTAGCAGTAATCTGAAACCAAGAGAAGAGTGCATAAGTGTTCGCAATAAAGCTAACAGAATCTTTGGCTTCATATCAAAAGTATAAATAATAGAAGTCCTCAGGTTGTTCTTTAACTCTATATATCTTTAGTTAGGCCTCATTTAGATTATGCTGCACAGTTCTGGTCACCGTATTACAGAATGGATATAAATGCACTGGAAAACGTACAGAGCAGGATGACAAAGTTGATCCCATGTATCAGAAATCTTCCCTCTGAGGATAGACTGAGGGTCTTGAATCTGCACTCTCTAGAAAGGCGTAGAATTAGGAGGGGTATGATTGAGGTGTATAAATGGAAAACAGGAATTAATAACGGGAATGTAAATAACGTGCTAAAAATATCTAGCATAGACAGGACTCGCAACAATGGTTTTAAGTTGGAAAAAATCAGATTTAGGAAGGATTTCTGATACATGGGATCAACTTTGTCATCCTCCGGTGACCAGAACTGTGCAGCATAATCTAAATGAGGCGTAACCAAAGATATATAGAGTTGAAGAACAACCTGAGAACTCCTATTATTTATGCTCCTGGATATGAAGCCAAGGATTCTGTTCGCTTTATAGCGAACACTTATGCACTGTTGTCTTGGTTTTAGATTACTGCTAACCAGAACTCCCAAATCCTTTTCGCAATCAGTAATATTAAGATCTACATTATTTAGTTTATATGTGGCATAATTATTGTCTTGTCCAATGTTTAGAACTTTGCATTTGTCTATATTAAACTGCATCTGCCACTTCTCCGACCACTGCATCAGTCTATTCAAATCTTCCTGGAGTGCTCTAATGTCCTCGTCAGAATGAATTGGACGGCCTATTTTGGTGTCATCGGCAAACTTTCTTATGTCGCTATTTATTCCCTCATCTATGTCGTTTATGTAAATTGTGAACAAAGGGCCCAACACTGACCCCTGTGGAAAACCGCTCGTGACACTTCCCCACTCGGATTTCTCCCCATTTATGCAAATTCTCTGTTGCCTATTTGTCAACCATGCCTCTATCCAGGAAAAATTTTCTTCTCCTGTTCCGTGTGCCTTAAGTTTCCTCAATAGTCTCTGATGTGGGACTCTATCAAAAGCCTTACTAAAGTCCATATACACAATATCATATTCATTACTATGATCTACCTCCTCAAATACCTAAGTGAAAAAAAAATAATAAATTCTTAAGGCAGGAACTCCCTTTTGTAAAACCGTGGTGAAATTCATTGATCAATTTATGCTTTTCAAGATGGCTACGAATTGCCTCGGCAATTATTGATTCCATAAATTTTCCCACTATGGAGGTTATGCTTATTGGTCTATAGTTCAAGCTAAGGACCTGTCACCTGCCTTGTAAATAGGTATCACATTTGACATTTTCCACTTATCTGGCACTATGCCAGTTTGTAGTGATATGTTGAAAAGATTACCCAAAGGTTTGCTAAGCTCCTCTTTATATTCCTTTAGAACCCTTGAGTACAGCTCATTATCCATGTTGTTTATTATCCAGGTTGTCCAATACCCAGTTTATCCATTATCCAGGTTATCCATTATCCAGGTTATCCATTATTCAGGTAATCCATTATCCATGTTATACATTATCCAGGCTTTACATTTTCCAGGTTGTACATTAACCAGGTTATACATTTTCTAGGTTATGCATTATCCAGATTATCCATTATCCAGGTTAAACCTGTGTCATTCAACATGACCACTGATGACACCCAAGTAACATCTAGTTTAAAAAATAATAACCAGTGTGTATTATTATTCATCCAAGGCCAAGTATAATTCCGTCTGGTTATAGCATGAGGCTTCCTAGAACCTGTATGACCTTCACTCATGACCTAGAATGTCCCAAGATTGACTAAAATAACCCAAAATGATAGAAAGTGATTCAGTATGTCCCACGATGACAATTAAAGTTAGTAAGTTTATTTAGGTACAGGTACACAACAACATGTTATCCCATTATGGTCCCATGATGACCCAAGATGACTTAAAAAAGGCCCCAAGGTGACTCATCCCTAGTATTGAATGTTCTCATTATAAATCCTCTCATTTTCCTAGCAGATGTGGTAGATACATTGTTGTGATCTTTGAAAGTGAGATTTTCTGACACACTACCGGTTCCTTCACATTAGTTTTTCAATCTATTGTGTGATTGGAATTTGTATTATACTCAGATACAGTTTTTGTTTCCTCTAGTTTTCCATAACGGAGTGAGTGAAATTTGTCTTCATTGAACTTCATATTGTTTTCTGACGCCCATTTAAGCACTTGGTTAATGTCCGCTTGAAGATTTGCAGTGTCCTCCATAGACACACATGTAAATTCTGGTATCGTCAGCAAAGGAGGACACGGCGCTGTGGCTAACATGTCTGTCTATGTCAGATATCAGAATGAGGAAAAAGATGGGGATGAGTACTGTACCTTGTGAAACAGTGCTTTTCACTGTAGCCTCCTCCGACTTTGCTCTGTTTACTATTTCTCTTTGTATTCTATTTATTTGAAAGTTATAGATCCGACTACCAACTTTTCCTGTTATTCCTTTATCGCACATTTTGTGTACTATTACGCCATGATCACACTTGTCGAAGGCTTTCGCGAAGTCTGTGTATACTACATCTGCATTTTGATTGTTCTCCAATGCATCCAAGAACATGTCATAGTGATCCAGAAGCCGTGAGAGGCAGAAGCGACCTGCTCTAAACCCATGCAGCCCTGGGTTGTTTAATTGATGGGTATCCAAGTGGTTAGCGATCTTGCGTCTTAGAACCCTTTCAAAGATTTTTATGATGTGAGACGTTAGTGCAATCGGTCTGCAATAATTTGCAATAGCTTTACTGCCACCCTTGTGGAGTGGGGCTTTATCTGTTGTTTTTAGTGACTGTGGGATGACCCTTGTGTCCATGCCCCTTCTCCATAGAATAGTTAATGCACGTGAAAGGGCTTTCTTGCAGTTCTTGATGAACACAGAGTTCCACGAGACTGGGCCTGGGCAGAGTGCATGGGCAAGACATTTATTGATTTTTCAAAGTCGTTTGGTGTTAGGATTACATCAGAAATTCTTGAATTGACCAAATTTTGAGTCTCTGTCATAAAAATTAATTTAAATTGTCGACCCTTAGTCTGATTAACGGCTCACTAAACGTTAAGTCATACTGAGACTTCAGTATCTCACTCATTTCTTTGCTGTCATCTGTGTAAGTCCCATCTCATTTAAACAGGGGCCCAATACTGGATGTGGGTTTTGCCCTAAATTTGGCATAAGAAAATATTTTTTTTTTTAATTTATGGCTTTAAGTTCTTCCTATGTTTCTTGGCTCCTGTGTGATTCCTTCAGCTTAAGTTCTATATTTTCTATTTCTCTGGCCAGTGCCTCCTTCCGTGTTTCAGATACACTGACCCTTCCAGCAGTTCTGTGATTCTTTGCTTTCACCTGTATAGGGAGCGTCTCTCTTTCTATAAATTAGACACATATGCAACATTTGGGTATCTTTATTGAGGAAACTGAACACATCGGTCTCTCTTTCTAGTTTACTTCTCTTCTTTTTTCTTTCGGGAATGTGCCTTGGGCATATCTAAAGTGCCACAGAGTCATTTTTTTTTCTAGGCAAAGGTTCGGATCCGTGTTGTTTAGGATATCTTCCCAACTTTTTTCGTTTAGGACATGGTTGATCTGATCCCACTGTAGGCTTCTGCTATTGAAGTTGAATTGGGTGAAAACACCCTCATAACTGATCTCATTTTGCTGGTCAGTAGCCCTGTGCATACATGTCTGTGCTTCTGTTATGTTGTGATCTGAGTGTATTGTCTTTGATACTGTTAAATTTCATACCAGATCATCATTATTAGTGAAGATGAGGTCAAGTGTATTTTCCAGTCTTGTTCGTTCCACTCTTTGCTGCCTTAAGGTGAATTTGGTGCAGAGATTTAATAGCTCGTGTGTGTGTGAATTTTCATCTGAGATGCCTCCTGAGGGTGATCTCTGCTAACACATTATTTGCCACATTTCTCCATTCCAGGTGTCTTAAGTTGAAATCACCCAGCTTGTGTAGGGAGATTTTTCAGACAGTAGTCAATTTTCAAAAGCTGTTCCTTGAATTGTTGGAAAGT
Organism: Cherax destructor; assembly: GCA_009830355.1. Taxonomy (NCBI): domain Eukaryota; kingdom Metazoa; phylum Arthropoda; class Malacostraca; order Decapoda; family Parastacidae; genus Cherax; species Cherax destructor. The sequence continues at coordinate 64,326 of WNWK01008488.1, read as the reverse complement.
TTTATCAGGTGGCTTGTATACAACCACAATGACAAGGTTTTCGTTTTCAATCTTTATTGCCAAAACTTTAACTACATCATTTGTGGTGTTTAGTAGTTATAAGCATATGAGCGACTCTGTCGCATCTGAATAAGTTGTACCCTGGGATCCATATTTCGTTGTCAAAGTGATCCTTCGTATGGGGTCTCCGTGAAGGCAGCAGACATTATATTTGACTCTTTGAGCAGTCCACTGATGAAAAGCATTTTGTTGTTTGTTGATGGCTTTAGACCCAGTATATTTGCAAATACATACAGATGTTTCCGTATTGATGGTATGTGTGGGAGCTTTATTTGGCAGTAATTTATGTTATGGAGTGGAGGCCACTGACTCTGCCTCCACTTCAGCAGTGATCCAATTTCTGTCATTTATTGCCAGCTTTTATTCCTTCCTGGCACTAAAATCTCTCTGACTCTGGAGTGGTTGTAACTACCTTGGTTTGTTTCCCATGGTTTGAGTGATCTGTACCTTGTTGTCCTCTTTAAATGGTTTGCCTGACAGTATGTGTTGTAGTATTTTCTTTCATGGACTGAAGAGTAACACATTTCAGGGTGAAAAAATTTACCAGAAGAAGAGTTGTATTCTGGTCATGAGATCGTGGCATTTTTTTGGATGGTCAAAATTGCACGTCCCACCTGTTTTTTCCAGACATTCCATGCCTACAGATACCCGAAGGCTTAGAATTTGCATAGATTTGTTTTATGTATGCCACTATCTACAGCACCTTTTCTTAACCACCACCACCACTAGTTGTTACTGGTAATGTATCAATAATATTCTCCGAAGTATCATTCCCTTTTTTTCCATCTCCAGCAGTACTACTATTTTGTATTTCTGGAATTCGTATATCTTGGTCTTTACCTGATTCATCAATACTAGGACCACTATCTCCATCTGGTGCAGTGTCTTACATATCTGTATCCTTACATGTACTGTCTTCCAAGGCCGCACCAGGGGCTCCAGCTCCAGCTGACCCACTTTCTCTTTACTTTCCAAACTGTCATACAAGACTGTCAAATTTTCTAAAATGTATATATTTTTTGGTGTTTCGGTCTTTTTGTATCAGTATTGGTAGACTGCTGGATATTTGCACATATAACGTGATTCTATTTTTCGGAGAGATTACGTGGAAGCCAAGCGAACCCTCGCTTGCTACTACTGTTGCAGCTTACACAAGTTTTCGTGATGGCAGTTTTTTTTAGTGTTGGATGTAAATATAGTATTTTTATGTATTTTTTCACTGATATATATAATGTTATAGATTATTTATAGCTTCAGTGTCCCAAACATCAACTTTACTCCTGGTACACTTGGCAAATCTCCTGGGTAGTCTAGCTGGTGTTAAAGTCTACTACTACAGTATTTTGAAGTAAAATTTTTACTGGTAAAAGTATTTGACTTGCGTGTTGAGGGAACTGGTGGCCGCTGGCAAATCTTTTTTAGCTTGAGTGATTTTGGCTTGTGTCTATATATCACTATATTTAAATTTTTCTAGATTTTCTCTAACTCCACCACACCAAATACTATGGTATCACTGTTATTTGCTATGGCAAAATGACTGGTGTAGAAAGTTTACTAGAAAAGTATTTGACTTGCTGTTGTAGATATTGTGTTCACTGACAACTCTACAACTTTATCACATTTCCACAAACTGGACACTTTTTGTATTTCCACAAAATTGAACACCTTTCGTATTTCCATAAACTGTAGTCTATGGTATGACTATGACTTTACATAAGGTAGACTAACAGTCGTAGAAAATTTTATTTAAAACGAACTGACTTAATTGGTAGTATCGTGTAGACTACTGGAAACAGTTTACAACGCAGGTTTCTGGCTAGTCTTATTTCTTCCCTCTTAACACTACAACAGTTATTATGGTATACCTTGTCTATACACTATAGTACCACTGTGATATGCACTATACCACTACGCACTATACCACTGTTTATTACACTTATTATTATTCGAGGGACTTTCTTTGCTCTCACAGTATTTGATACTATGTATTTATTTACACACGACACTGTTTAGTTCTATGAATTCCCTCGTGGGTATATGACGCCACTTCCGGTACACTTTTTTCTTTTTTCTGACTCAGCGGGTACTATTATTTACTAGATTAGTTCCAAGAGCTGGAGAACTTTACTTTATATGTTCACTGGCATGGTTCTAAGCTTGTATCACAATAATATCTTGCGATAATCCAAGAAAACTACGGAGCCAGGCGGGAGGGTCTGCACATACCACAAGTACACAATATGAGGCCATGCACAGTTTAAACCACAATCATTCAAGAATGTCTAAGATAATGCAAGCAGACCCAAGATTTTCTAAAATAACCTACGATGACCGAGGATGACTCGACTTGACCTACAATGACCGAGGATGACCTTGCTTTACCTGACCTACAATGACCGAGGATGACTCTACTTGACCTCACCGGCATCGACGAGCTGCTGGAGTCCTGGAAAGTTCTTCTTGACCCCAGGAGCGATCATGACGAAGGTCATGAGGATGGCCAGGTTGATGTACCTCACTACAGTACACCTCATCATCCTGGCACGAGCATCCTAGGGCAGAGATATGAACCAATGAATTAACCCAACAGCATCAACAATATTCCTAACAGAAGGGACTATTATGAATATTCCTGCAAGAATATTCATAATTATGAATATTCGTGGAAGAAGACTATTATGAATATTCTTTCAAGAATATTCATCATTATGAATATTCGTGCAAGAAGGGACTATTATGAATATTCCTGCAAAATATTCATCATTATGAATATTCTGCAAGAAGGAAAGAAACGAAAAACAAATATAAATGTGGAAGAATAAGAATATTCTTGCAAGAATATTCATCATTATGAATATTCGTGCAAGAAGGAAATGAATACCCGAAAATAAAATACATACATAGATAATGAAGAAAAAAAGGACAAGCGTAAACAAAAAAAAAAAAAAAGAATAAATAAGGGAAAAGAGGGAAGACGAAGACGTACGAAAGAAAAAGAAAATAGGGAAGGTGATATGACGTGCGTAAAAGATAGACAAGCACAAAAAAAAAAAAAAAAAGAAGGAAAACAATATACAAAAAAATCGAAAAATGTGTTAAGCTTTCACAAAAACAGTTTAACAATCTGGCAACATTTTGGTGTAAATCTCATGTTTTTCCCGATGTTTTGTATTTTTTTTTTTTTTGGTATTACTCTTTTTACTATATTAAAATCAATATTTTGGCATAAATACCAAGTGGGAGGAGGTATGGGAAACATGGAGAGGCCACTGGAAGGCGTCTCAGAAAGTGATGAGTCGCCATGACACACGAAGGGCTCGGTCACAACACTATAAAAATGTTGTATAATTGCGCTATTATTAGCAATAAAGTTTATCTACCTCTCACATTCATTCCAAAATGATATTAGACATAAGATAAATAAATAGAATCATAATAAAGACGCCGAAATTAATAAAAAAAAGGACGCACAGGAAGGTCTTGGGAGAGAGAGAGTGGGGGGCTGAGCAAACGTAAGGAAGTTGGGGGAACAAGAGAATTGAAATCCTTTTGAGGAATTGTAGAGATATATTGGGTTAAGTTATCATAGTGTTTATTCTGTGAATAAGTACAACAGGAATGTGCTTTATACAATAATGTATAATAATGATAGTTATACACAATCAAATTTTATGTATTGTAATAGCTCTTTACGTGCATTTATATAAATAGTTAACTAGCTAAAATAACTAGCACTTGATTAATAACTAAAAACTAATAACTAACCATTAACTTCTAACTAGTTAGTAGGTAAGTTTATTCAGGTATACATAAATACAGTTACATAGATTATCATATGTGAGGCATATGTGTAGTTACCTAATTAGCTAACTTACTTGCCTCTTACTAGCAAAGCTGTAACTGAGAGAATGAGGGCCACAACACATGTTTCTAGAGAAGACACGGTGACGCAATAACATGAGAGGATGGACCTTACCAACTGATCATATCAAAAGTGATTGAACCAGGCAAAAGAAAGACACTAGAACTGATTATATCTGTGTTAATGGGACCAGTAAAGATTTTATATGCTGGGCACTATTAACTGGTCATGCCTATAGTATACAAACACGTGATAATCTTACTTTGGTTACTTTGGACTGGATGAATTAGTCACATCTGTAGTGGAGAAGCAAGTGAAGATGTCACTTTAGGTACAAGAGGAAAAGGAACTAGAAGAACTGATAACGTCAGCAGTGATGATCAGTGAAGATCTCACCTTGGGTGCCAAAGATGAGCTGCCTTTGAAAATCATTTTGTTGGAGAGATACTAATAAACACACAATAAATTCTAAGTTCAAGAAAAGCACAACTATGTCTGACAATACTTGTGGAGAATTACCTCCAGTTTTTAAAGGGGGGGGGGTAACTCTCAGCCTCCTCAGCCCTCTGAGAGGTCTAACCCTCTCGGAAGGGGCTGGTGATCTCTCCCATTTCCTTGTTCTCGTAACAGCTAGCAAACACATGCGTCAGAGCTGGGCCTCTCATGCTGATGTCAGGGCGTCCTCTGCTCCTTACTAGAATCTCTGAGCAACTGCACATACGAGGTTAAGCCTGGGTCAATTGCTCTTTCTCTATGACACGAAAAATAAAAAAGAAAACACCTCTTACCTGAACAAAAAGAAACAGCCCTCTTGTGTTGAACTCTGTTGCAAGCGCTGACAATAAATACCTATAAGCCTAGGTCAGCATTAAGTCCCTGGAGGGCCTTGTGCGTCGCTGGGCGGGGTCACATTGCTTCAAGGAACAAGCGTGAACATGTGTCACGGGACACCACGACGTGGACAGTACCCGCCGCATACAATGAAAGTGACCGGGTGTTCATAGATTCTTGATCAGACAATCTCTAGAACACTAGGAAAGTTAATCTAGTGTAAAATACAAGTGACATAATCCGGAAGATTGAATATCAGATTGGAGGGAGAGAGTATGGAGGAGGTGAATGTGTTCAGATATTTGGGAGTGGATGTGTCAGCAGATGGGTCTATGAAGGATGAGGTGAATCATAGAATTAACGAGGGGAAAAAGGTTAGTGGTGCACTGAGGAGCTTGTGGAGACAAAGAACTTTATCCATGAAAGCAAAGAGGGGAATGTATGAGAGTATAGTTATTCCAACACTCTTGTATGGGTGTGAGACATGGGTTGTGAATGTTGCAACAAGGAGAAGGCTGGAGGCAGTGGAGATGTCATGTTTGAGGTCAATGTGTGGTGTGAATATAATGCAGAGAATCCATAGTTTGGAGATTAGGAGGAGGTGTGGGATTACCAAAACTATTATCCAGAGGGCTGAGGAGGGGTTGTTGAGATGGTTTGGACATGTAGAGAGGATGGAACAAAATAGAATGACTTCGAGAGTGTATAAATCTGTAGTGGAGGGAACGCGGGGAAGGGGTCGGCCTAGAAAAGGTTGGAGGGAGGGGGTAAAGGAGGTTTTGTGTGCGAGGGGCTTGGACTTTCAGCAAGCATGCGTGAGCGTGTTAGAAGCGAATGGAGACAAATGGTTTTTAGGACTTGACGTGCTGTTGGGGTGTAAGCAAGGTAACATTTATGAAGGGTTTCAGGGAAACCGGCAGGCTTGACTTGATTCCTGGTGATGGGAAGTACAGTGCCGGCACTCTGAGGGAGGGGTGTTAATGTAGCAGTTTTGTAGCTGTAGTGTAAGCACGCCTCTGGCAAGACAGTGGTGGAGTGAATGATGATGAAAGTTATTCTTTGTCGGGCCACCCTGCCTTGGTGGGAGACGGCCTATGTGTTAATAAAAAAATATAATCCGTGGTAAAGTCACGATAACGTGTGATTAATGTGTTCCGTGGTGTGCACTCAAACGTTATCGAACATTGGGGTAAACTTCTCCGTACCGTGGACAATACGAATGGTGCGAGTGACAAGACATTATTGCGACGTATCTGGGGACAGCAGCCTACTCAAGCCATCATTTTCGGGGTCACATTGGGTCAGTTATATACCCAGGTAAGTCCAGTCAAACTCATATTAGCTAGTGTTAGCTGCAGCTACTGAGTAGATATGGGATTTGATTGGGGTTACCAATAGACTCCATGATCTACGGGGTCTATTGGTAACCTATCACATTTCAAGGCAAATGTGAAATACTTGACATATACGCTCCTTTGGGGCAAAGTTAATCAAGTTATTCCATCTCTTCAGCCACCTGTGGAATCAGGTTATGTCGAGGGCAGATCCAATGTGAGGCTGCTGGACTTTGAACTGGAAAACCAAGCTAAGTCTTCCTCTGTTACCTTGTTCCCTTTGTCATACTAACAGGAAGATTTAGTGAAAGTGTCTCCACAACACTACCTTAAAAACACAGATAGGACTATCGCCTCTTGTATTAACATTCTGAAAGGAGGTGAAGAATATACCTAGAAATGAAAGATGGCGGCACAGACAGTACCGTCTTTTTCATAAAATATTAAAATGGGATCAAAGTAGATCAGTATTGTTTCCACAGATTGAAAAGATTTAAAAATATTCTGAGAAATATATATTAGGACCGCGTATTTAACGACTATCAGAAGATTTTTGACACTGTACCTTACGAGTGACTTAATTTACAAATGGAAAAGCTCTCAAAAGTAGCAATTAAATAAGGCAATAGTTGATACCAGTTGGTACAGTGTGAGTGGGGAAGGGGCGTATCTAAGGGAAATAGAGCCCATGGCAAGCAATGAAACTGCGCCCATGTCCAAACATCCGACACCCATATTTTAGATAACTTTACCATAAAATCAGCTCAAAAATACAAGTCAAGCTTGTTAATCTTTTAAATAACAAATTATGTCACTACATGAAAATTACAACTGCACCTTTCTTGCTTTCACTGATGCAAATTGGTCAATGATGTGCTCAAATTCAGTTTTTTTTTCAATTTCTTCTCTTTCTACACTCAACAGAGCAAGCTCACAGAGCCTCAACAGAGCAAGTTCACAGAGCCTCAACAGAGCAAGTTCACAGAGCCTCACAGAGCAAGATCACAGAGCCTCAGCAGAGCAAGATCACAGAGCCTCAGCAGAGCAAGATCACAGAGCCTCAGCAGAGCAAGATCACAGAGCCTCAACAGAGCAAGATCACAGAGCCTCATCAGAGCAAGATCACAGAACCTCAACAGAGCAAGATCACAGAGCCTCAGCAGAGCAAGATCACAGAGCCTCAACAGAGCAAGATCACAGAGCCTCAGCAGAGCAAGATCACAGAGCCTCAACAGAGCAAGATCACAGAGCCTCAGCAGAGCAAGATCACAGAGCCTTAGCAGAGCAAGATCACAGAGCCTCAACAGAGCAAGATCACAGAGCCTCAGCAGAGCAAGATCACAGAGCCTCAACAGAGCAAGATCACAGAGCCTCAGCAGAGCAAGATCACAGAGCCTCAACAGAGCAAGATCACAGAGCCTCAGCAGAGCAAGATCACAGAGCCTCAACAGAGCAAGATCACAGAGCCTCAGCAGAGCAAGATCACAGAGCCTCAGCAGAGCAAGATCACAGAGCCTCAACAGAGCAAGATCACAGAGCCTCAGCAGAGCAAGATCACAGAGCCTCAGCAGAGCAATATCACAGAGCCTCAGCAGAGCAAGATCACAGAGCCTCAGCAGAGCAAGATCACAGAGCCTCAGCAGAGCAAGATCACAGAGCCTCAGCAGAGCAAGATCACAGAGCCTCAGCAGAGCAAGATCACAGAGCCTCAGCAGAGCAAGATCACAGAGCCTCAGCAGAGCAAGATCACAGAGCCTCAGCAGAGCAAGATCACAGAGCCTCAGCAGAGCAAGATCACAGAGCCTCAGCAGAGCAAGATCACAGAGCCTCAGCAGAGCAAGATCACAGAGCCTCAACAGAGCAAGATCACAGAGCCTCAACAGAGCAAGATCACTAATACGAAAGTATTAGTTTTAACTTACTGAATGATTTCTCACAGCTGGCGATGGAAACTGCGATGGTTTGCATTATCTGAATATCATTGCGAAGATTTGGGAAGACTCTTTCATCCCCATACTGAACAATAAATTCGAGAAGCTCTTCAGGTCTTGATATTTTCATTTTGGCCCGATTTGATAGCAACATTCTGCTATCCAAAATTTCTTCATATAGCTGCTGTCCGTCAACATCAGAGCTGTACAATTCACCCAAATTTTCGCATTTCTTTAGATTGTTACTGTCGCCGTCGTGAGTCAGTCCCTCGACATCGAGAAGGACCCCAAATTTGTCGTCAGCGTCGTGCAAACGAGCGAAAATGTGTGTGCCTCATAAGTTCCCTTATTATAGCATAAAGAATACCTTTATATTGTATGATTAGAGCCACTTGTAAGATTAGTGATAATTTAAGGATTGTGCATGTGACTACCCTATGCCAGTCTTGTTCTCATCTTTATACTAGCCTATTTTAACCTAATTTTTTTTAAATCTATTTTTCTTTCAGTATTTTACTAGATTTCTGCTGTTAGTTTTCAGAGATGTGGAGTGAGACTATTTCTCCGGTAAATCTTTTCGTTACCTGTGATATACCCTAATACTCTTTATTTCTAACCTATAACTTCTCTAAACTATCTTTTATGCTAATACTTATTAAATATCTACTACCTATATTTAACTATGTGTTTTTTCTGTAATTTACCTTCTAGCTCTAACTTAACTTTATACCAATCATTGCTATCTTAAACAATTATTTAATTATTCTGTCTCTTATCATACTCATGCTAGCCTATGTTCCATGTGTTGTTTTGTGTATTTGCCCAATTTTTATATATATGACTTGTGCCGAATACGTTCATTCTTTTGTGCCTTACAAGTGTGTTAAGTTTTAATGGGTGTTTACTTTATTTCAGCTAGATATCTTTTTTTTTTTGTTAGTATAATCTTTGAGTTTTATAAGTAAATTATTTTTTATATGCCATTTTATCGTTAGATGAATGTGTACTAGTGTTTTGCAAATTATGTAATTTTGTAAGGTCTTTTTTTTTTTTTTTTTTTTTTTGTAATAGTTCTTGCTTGTGGGTTTTGTGACTAAACCAGTAAATGCTCTTATAGGTTTAGTAGTAACCAGGCACACCCTGGATGGATGCCTAAGAATTAGTAAAAGTTTATGGGAAGGCCAAACTAGGTACCTCTGAAGAGATGCCTAAGAGTTAGCAGACTCAACCAGATATACTGAGGAAAGGATATAGTTACTAGTGACCTTGAAAACTCTAGTCCTGGAGGATCACACAAGGTTTGTAATCTGGGCTTCGGAAGACCTCAGTGGCTGCCTGAAGAAGGAATGTATCACGGCATTGAATCAAGGGAGGTAATCCAAGATAGTAGATTAAGGCAAGGGATTTCCTTGGGAACTGTGTGGAGTGGAATTTCTAGTAAAAGTTAAGCATGTTCTAATATTTTATTTTTTATATGTATTTTATGCTGGTAATTTTTGTTGTTGTTGAGGCCAAAAAATTCAGATTCCCTTGTAATGTATGTCTATTTATTAAATTGTAAGTTGTTTTAATTAAATTGTAAGATGTTTTATTTTGGAATGTTTTACTTTCCCCTTTGAGCCATGTATATAAGGTCCATTTGTCAGAATTTAACTTGATTTACATTTTTGTTCCCTGGAGAGTCAAGCCCCTGATAAGGTGCATACTGCTCAATTTTCAGGTCAAGCAACCCTAAGAGCCAGTACTTATCAGGACCACTACCTTGTTATAACTATCCTGTATTATCTCTCACTGGGTTTTTCCTGCTCTAACCCAAATTCTGTCTCCCCCTTATCCTACGACTTTAGCTACTTTTACCTCTTCCACTGTTAAGAGAAGGTGGTAGCAGCATATTTCTGAGAGAATAGAGTGCTACCTTCTTTCAAATTCTAGTAATTTCCCTTTTTATTTTTGTTTCCCATATTCTCATACTTTTGTCCACTTCGAGTCTCTACCTCATGGAACAGACTATATAGCATCGTCTGGTGCTCTGTCCTAGGGTAGGACTGGATGGGAGCTGCGTTTCAACGACCATTTCCCAATTTCCTCTTGAACCAAGTTTTGTTCATTGAGTGGTTATTTGTTTGTAGGAAATGCCCCTCACTGTTCTGGAAATACTTCGAACCCAACTTTATTATTTCTGTTCTCAATGTGTCAGGCAGAATTGCTTTTCCAGTATTCTTGTCGAACTCCAGAAGTCCAGTGTCATGCTGTTCAATCACTTCTTGAATTACAGTTCGAGTAGCTTCGACACCATTCAGTTTGCTAGGTTCAGTGTTGTCAGGTTCAATCTCGTCAGGTAAAATCTCGTCAAAAAGCTCAGCATCACAACCACCACCAACGTCTTTCCCTCCTGTTATGTCCACGTTCTCTCTCGCAGCCTCACTTTTAATCTCGTCATACTCGGATTTATCTGACTTGACTTCCTCCTCGGCTTGTGACGCATTTGTACTTGATCCATCCACGGATTCTAACAAACTTGTAGCAGGTGTAGCAACTCCATGGAACGTGTCGAACTTGTTCTGGGCGTTTTAAAGAAGGAATTGAAGAACTTACTCGACTTCTTGGCTTCCTATGCCTCCAACTTTCATCTCTTCCGTCCTTCACCTCCACTTTCCTTCTTCTTCGTGAAGAAATAGTGAAGAAATAAGGAAATGACACTTTTAATAAGAACATTAAATTTCCCAGATTTGGCACAAAATTCTAGACTACCTCCCCAGGTAGTCATGTAGCTCTCAGCTATCCTAGTGCTTCTTATCCATGATAATTAAAGACAGATACATCTGAAGAAGAGCAAGATAGTTCAAAAGTGTGGGACCAGGACGAGAGGACAGAGAAACACAGAGGAAAAAATCTTCAGCATGACTGGAGTGAATGAAGGAAATTCACAAGGTCAGGAAAAAATGTAGGCAAACTCCATGCACTTGTTGAGGGAGTAGTGGAGGCAAACTCCATGCACTTGTTGAGGGAGTAGTGGAGGCAAACTCCATGCACTTGTTAGGGAGTAGTGGAGGCAAACTCCATGCACTTGTTAAGGGAGTAGTTGAGAAAAATTACATGCACTGATGCAAATGAAGATTTTCAAAAAAATATCAAGATAGCATCACATCAGATTATTAATGGTTAAAAGGTTAGAAGGTGAGTCTCGCTCCGTTTAAGTTTATTCAGGCGCAGGTACACATAAGTACAATTATCATACATAGTGAAAATTGCCTAGGATAACCCCCCAAAAAATTGATAGTGATATACTAGCATTGGAGTCCAAGTACTCACCGTGCCTTGTATGTGAGTAGCCAGATATATACAGAGTGTGTCTGGCCATGGTATGCTCTGGTACATCCCCCACCATCTTCCCACGATCAGCGACACGTAGAAACCCAACACGAATGATATTGGTATTAAGTTTCGGAAATGGCCGCAGTGTATCGAGACTTTTTCAAATATCCTGAAATAAATAAATAAATAAATAAATAAATAAATAATATATATATATATAATATATATATATATATATATATATATATATATATATATATATATATATATATATATATATATATATATATATATATATATATATGAGGATAGAACAGCGAGCTTGTAGAAACAACTATGGTAACTCAGTACATTACCTCTTATCATCATCAGTGAGGCCAAACCTATAGGTGAATGATATTGCGTAGTAGAGGAGGAGGTAGATGAGCATGTCCTGCCACACCATCTTGTAGACGCTGCCACGCCATCTGTAAGACAGGTGAGCACTGATGTGAAGCAATGATAGTGATGGAGGTGATGGTGATGGTGCAGGGGGGGTGATGGTGTCTGTGATGAAGATCATGTTCTTTGGAGTCTTTCAGGCTGTGGAGGTGTTGGGGGTGATGGTTATGGGAGTGGCAATGGTGGTAGTTATGATAGTGATAGGGATGGCTATCACTGTGATAGTCATAGTGATGATAGTTGTTGTCAGAGATGCGGTTGAGCGGAGATGGATGAGGTGCAATAATGGATCTCATATTGATTATTTATTAAACAGAATCCTACGTGTTAATTAAAGTTCATGCAGAAGCATTTCACGAGTATTCATGCGACGTTGATTAGCAAGAAACGATTTAATCAAAATTTGTTTATTCCGACCAATGAGAAGCTGAGAATTTGTAAACATCTGTCTTAATGGGATGCAAGGTGGTCGCTGATTGGCTGAGAAGAGTATATCAATTTCAATGAAAATGCAAACTTCTTGATATGATATATGGTGGCCACTAATAGGCAGTTCGCAGCAAGTCTTGTCATGAGACAGGAGTCGCAAAAAATCATGACGAATGCATGACAGCCACTGACTGGACGAAATAGATCAACATTCTCGATTAGTTCAGATACACTCGAATCAGTTCAAATACAAATACGTATTTAAATTCGCTCTCCCCACTTCCCTCTCAAAATTATATATTTTGAGAGGGAAGGATTGGCGATTGGATGACGTGCAGATGGATGGTAAAATTATGTAAAGATGACTCACGAAAATGTAATAACACTATTGCAAACAAATCATGGAACGGGTGGAGTTCGAACCCATGGCAAGACAGTCATAAAACTCTCAGTGGAGGCCAGTGTGTTAACCATTGAGGACTTGAGCTAGAGCACGTCACAGCCACGCTGGTGTGGGATTCATCTGTGGCCCATGCTAACCTCCCTATGGTGCATAGAAATATACCTAGTTGGATGAATCTTATTAGAGCCAACTGGCCAAGTGGTTAACGCACTGGCTCGTGAATTTTAAGGACTCACTTACCATGAGTTTAAACCCCACCCTTTCCCTAATTTATTTTCTATAAAGCTGTATCATAATACAAAAATACGCAAGAATCTACAGATGAGAAATAACAGAAAAATTAACCATTCTTAAAAAAATATAATTATAGTTATGTGATTTTAAAGCTTTGAACATATGTAATTTATCACACAGAAAACTCACAGTAAACCCACAAATGAAAGTCATTAACAATAAATGAATACTTTTTAACGATACACGATCAGCCATAGGTGATACATCATGTATATAATTAGCCATAGGTGATACATGATATATATGAGACAACATAGGTGATACATAATGTATATGATCAGCCATAGGTGATATACGACTTATATGATCATCCATAAGTGATATATCATGTACGTATATGATCAGAAATAGGTAATACATGATACATCTGCACAGCCATAGGTAGTACACGATACAGACCTAAAAACACATGACACAGAGTCAGTTTAGAGAAACATGCAGCATAAGGATACAAAAAAGAAATTCAACGAGAGACAATCTGAGATACATATAAGCATTACAAAGAGAGAAAACTGCAATATACCACCATAAAGATATTTGATATACAAATATAAGAAGATATAAAGACACTTGGAAAAATATATGAGGACAAGGCGATAAAAGGGCAAAGAGACAATAAATGGCGACACAAGTGATGAATATATATATGTATGTGTGTGTGTGTGTGTGTGTGTGTACTCACCTAGTTGTGATTGCAGGGGTCGAGTCATAGCTCCTGGCCCCGTGTGTGTGTGCATGTGTGTGTGCAGTGTTATGGTTGATGCAGTGTTGTGCTTGATGCGGTATTGTGGTTGATGCAGTGTTGTGGTTGATCCAGTGTCGTGGTTGATTCAGTGTTGTGGTTGATGCAGTGTTGTGGTTGATGCGGTATTGTGGTTAATGTAGTGTTGTTTCTGATGCAGTGTTATGGTTGATGTTGTGTTGTGGTTGATGCAGTGTTGTGGTTGATGCAGTGTTGTGGTTGATGCAGTGTTGTGGTTCATGTAGTGTTGAGGTTCATGTAGTGTTGAGGTTCATGTAGTGTTGTGGTTGATAGTGTTGTGGTTGATGCAGTGTTGTAGTTGATGTAGTGTTGTGTTTGGTGCAGTGTTGTGGTTGATGCAGTATTGTGGTTGATGCAGTGTTGTGGTTGATGTAGTGCTGTGATTGACTGATGCAGTATTATGGTTCATTGATGCAGTGTTGTGATTGATGCAGTGTTGTGGTTGATGCAGTGTTGTGATTGATGCAGTGTTGTTGATGTAGTGTTGTGGTTGACAGATGCAGTATTATGGTTAATTGATGCAGTGTTGTGGTTGATGCAGTGTTGTGATTGATGTAGTGTTGCGGTTGATTCAGTATTGTGGTTGATGCAGTGTTGTGGTTGATGTAGTGTTATGGTTCAAGGAGTTTTGTGGGTTGATGTAGTGTTGTAATTGATGTAGTGTTGTGGTTGATGCAGTGTTGTGGTTGATGTAGTGCTGTGATTGACTGATGCAGTATTATAGTTGATTGATGCAGTGTTGTGGTTGATGCAGTGTTGTTGATGTAGTGTTGTGGTTGACTCATGCAGTTTTACTATTAATTGATGCAGTGTTGTGATTAATGTAGTGTTGTGGTTGATGCAGTGATGTGGTTGATGCACTGTTGTAATTGATACAGTGTTGTGATTGATGCAGTGTTGTGGTTGATGCAGTGTTGTTGTTGATGTAGTGTTGTGGTTGATGTAATGTTGTGGTGTATGTAGTGTTGTGATTGATGTAGTGTTGTGGTTGATACAGTGTTGTGGTTGATGTAGTGTTGTGGTTGATGTAGTGTTGTGGTGGATGCAGTGTTGTGGTTGATGTAATGTTGTGGGGTATGTAGTGTTGTGGTTGATGCAGTGTTGTGATTGATGTAGTGTTGTGGTTGATGCAGTGTTGTGATTGATGTAGTGTTGTGGCTGATGTAGTGTTTGGGTTGATGCAGTGTTGTGGTTGACTGATGCAGTGTTGTGGTTGACTGATGCAGTGTTATAGTTGACTGATGCAGTGTTATGGTTGACTGATGCAGTGTTATGGTTGACTGATGCAGTGTTGTGGTTGACTGATGCAGTGTATGGTTGACTGATGCAGTGTTATGGTTGACTGATGCAGTGTTGTGGTTGACTGATGCAGTGTTATGGTTGACTGATGCAGTGTTATGGTTTACTGATGCATTGTTGTGGTTGACTGATGCACTGTTGTGGTTGACTGATGCAGTGTTATTGTTGACTGATGCAGTGTTATGGTTGACTGATGCAGTGTTATGGTTGAATGATGCACTGTTGTGGTTGACTGATGCAGTGTTATGGTTGACTGATGCAGTGTTGTGGTTGACTGATGCAGTGTATGGTTGACTGATGCAGTGTTGTGGTTTACTGATGCACTGTTATGGTTGACTGATGCAGTGTTATGGTTGACTGATGCAGTGTTAAGGTTGTCTGATGATGTGTTATGGTTGACTGATGCAGTGTTGTGGTTTACTGATGCACTGTTATAGTTGACTGATGCAGTGTTATGGTTGACTGATGCAGTGTTAAGGTTGTCTGATTCAGTGTTATGGTTGACTGATGCAGTGTTGTGGTTGAGTGATGCAGTGTTATGGTTGACTGATTCTGTGTTATGGTTGACTGATGCACTGTTGTGGTTGACTGATGCAGTGTTGTGGTTGACTGATGCAGTGTATGGTTGACTGATTCAGTGTTATGGTTGACTGATGCAGTGTTGTGGTTGACTGATCCAATGTTGTGGTTGACTGTTGCTGTGTTATGGTTGACTGATGCAGTGTTATGGTTGCCTGATGCTGTGTTATGGTTGAATGATGCAGTGTTGTGGTTGACTGATGCAGTGTTATGGTTGACTGATGCAGTGTTATGGTTGACTGATGCAGTGTTGTGGTTGACTGATGCAGTGTTGTGGTTGACTGATGCAGTGTTATGGTTGACTGATGTAGTGTTATGGTTGGCTGATGCGGTGTTATGGTTGACTGATGCAGTGTTGTGGTTGACTGATGCAGTGCATGGTTGACTGATGCAGTGTTATGGTTGACTGATGCGGTGTTATGGTTGACTGATGCAGTGTTGTGGTTGACTGATGCAGTGTTGTGGTTGACTGATGCAGTGTTGTGGTTGACTGATGCAGTGTTGTGGTTGACTGATGCAGTGTTATGGTTGACTGATGCAGTGTTATGGTTGACTGATGCAGTGTTGTGGTTGACTGATGCAGTGTTATGGGTGACTGATGCAGTGTTATGGTTGACTGATGCAGTGTATGGTTGACTGATGCGGTGTTATGGTTGACTGATGCAGTGTATGGTTGACTGATGCGGTGTTATGGTTGACTGATGCAGTGTTGTGGTTGACTGATGCAGTGTATGGTTGACTGATGCTGTGTTATGGTTGACTGATGCAGTGTTATGGTTGACTGATGCAGTGTTATGGTTGACTGATGCAGTGTATGGTTGACTGATGCGGTGTTATGGTTGACTGATGCAGTGTTATGGTTCACTGATGCAGTGTTATGGTTGACCGATGCAGTGTTATGAGTGACTGATGCAGTGTTATGGTTGACTGATGCAGTGTTGTGGTTGACTGATCCAGTGTTATGGTTGACTGTTGCGGTGTTATGGTTGAGTGATACAACATACTCCATTCTTCCTTCGTTTAAAAATGTTTATTCTTCAGTTCTGTTCCTCTCTTCTCTACTGCTCTTCTTCTCTATTTCTTTCTCCCTTCCTCTCTCTAATTTATTTTTCTTCCTTTCTCCCATTCTTCCATTTTTACCTTCCTTCCTTCCTTGTCTAATTATCTTTGTTTCCCGCTATCTTCTTTATTTTTCATTCTTCCTCCCCCCTCTGTCTCTATTTCTCTCCCTCGCCCCTTTCTATTTCCCTTCTTTTCCTCTCTTATTCACCTTCCTACTCCCTCTCTTCCTTACTTATCTTCTTCCTTCCTCTCTACCTTAATTATCTTCCTCTCTCTCTTCCTTGTTTATCATCATCTTCGTCGCACCTTACGAGTAGTCTGCAGAAGGAACCGAAGCCCTTAAGGTTGGCGATCTTGTTGGTGTATGTCACCACCATGCTGACGTAAGTGCTGACGTAAGTGCTGACGTATGTGCTGACGTAAGTGCTGACGTATGTGCTGACGTAAGTGCTGACGTAGCTACTTATATAGTTGCTGAGGTAGGTGCTGACTTAGCTGCTGATGTAGTTGCTGAGGTAGGTGCTGACGTAGGTGCTGACGTAGCTGCTGATGTAGTTGCTGAGGTAGGTGCTGACGTAGGTGCTGACTTAGTTGCTTATGTAATTGCTGACGGAGAGATGTTTCTCCCTACTGATGCAGCTGGTGACCCCGGCTGTTTATTTTCTGCCAAATAAGGTGGTCTTCACACTACAATGTCTAGGATTTCCTTCTCTATTGACTACTCATCTTATCAGTACTTCCATTACAAATTGATTCATATAAGTTAACAGTCTGTTAACGCGGGTTCGAGACCTCCCGCCAGAAAACAATAATTTTCCTGTTTGTCTGAAAGAAAACCAGATCATTTTAGCACATAAACAAATCATATATCAATTATTTCATTATATTTTATACAGGAAAGAAATGAAATTTAAAATTTTGTTGTTAAGAAAAAAACCTGATGGGAACTATTCAGCAAGGGTTTATGACGAGGCATCGGTCCCTCCTGAACTATTGTCAAGACACGACTGAGGTGGGGAGAGTAGAGAAGGCCTGAAGACAATGTAGTGTGGGGTGAAGAATGAAGGGTGTGGTAGTAGTAGTTGTAATAGTAGTTTTAGTAGTAGTAGTAGTAGTAGTAGTAGTAGTTGTTGTTGTAGACGTAGTAATAGTAGTAGTTGTAGTAGTAGTATAGGAGAGAGGCCAGTTTCACCAAGAGGACAAGAGAAGCAAGAAACAGAGTAAACATCAGAAGCATCAGTGACAAGAGAAGCAGATAAGAAAAAGATTACTGAGGATACCAGTTTGAGGAGGTGCAAGTTTGATGTCTAGAGGACGGAGGATGTTGCTAAGATTTTGAAGATTCAAAATATAATGAAGACAAAGGACAGGATATATCATAGAAGAAGTGTATGAGAGAGAGAAGAAAGTTCGTTTATCATCGAAGAAGGAGCTGCAAAGACTGGGGATTTCCGAGTCTAGAAACTGAGGGTCACAGGTGCGGAGGACACGGAGGAAGAGAGACACAAGAACACTTTTTTTGACAGAAGGAGGATAATAAGAAAAGTGGTGAATATACATGAAACAGGAACATAGCGGTGGACGTGAACCTGAAGGAAGCAAAATATTTGATTCCAAGTCAACGATGAACTTGATAGAAGGAGTAAAATAGTTCAGGGCATCAAGAAAAGACTTGGAAGAGATTAAAGTCGTGTAACCAAAGAACAAAGACATCATCTACGTAGAGAAGCCAGACAGAAGGACGCCCCCAATAGTAGGAAGAAGTTCCGTCCTGGGACCTTGGTCACTTCATGTAAGAATAAGGTCAGGAGGACAGAGATTGGCGAGAGTGTGAAGTATAAGGTTGAAAGATTTCTTGATACGATTAAAAGAATAGGAAAAATACAGGAGAGTTGGGGTGTGAGCCAGAGAATAAGGATACGGATTCTCGCTATGAAAGACAACCACAGAATTGTCTTTGTCAGAAGGAAGGATAACATTATCAGTAGCGGATCTGACAGAACTTAGAGCAAGTTGACAGCGACGAGGAAGTTGCTGATTCTTAGAAAATAATGCTGTCAAGTGTAGGAAAGAGAACGCTATGAATAGTAGACTAGTCAGGGATATTCTGTGAGTTAGATTGACGAAAGAAATCAAAGGAACAAATCAGATCATCGCCAGCGAGGACCTGCGAAGTGTCAAAATAAAATAAAAAAGAGTTGAAGCAGATGTTAGGAAAATGTGAATGAAGGAAGATTAATGAGAGAGATTAATAAGAGACAGTATTAGTACTAGGTGTTAGAGATAAGATGGTGTAGTTTGTTCTGTAAGGTGTTAGTGCAGGTATTAATTAAGACGAGCAGTGGCAGTGAGAAGATTGCAGTGATCATTTGCACAGGAGAAAAGTAGAACAGTTTGACGCAGATGGAGCGTGAAAGAATGAGATGTTTGAGTAAGAGGCGGACATGATCAAGAAAGGGAGTGCTCGAGGTGTCGAAACTGACGAAACTGGAGAAGGAAGCGGCAAAATTTGTTCAGCAAGACGGTCAAGGAGAAAGTGAAGCAGGTTCCCACGACGTCTGGAACCACTGAGAGCAGCTTCACATGAATGAAAGAGGGATTTACAAGACTGGAGAACAACAAATAAATTACGAAGAATGAGACACTTACTTGAGGGTCCATAAAGAATTAAAAGTCACAATGCAGAGGCTGGAACAATAACAACCTGCACGTGTGAGAGGAACATTATGACATGTTTTGAAAGGGATAATTTGATAAGTATTTTCCACCAATGAGAAATCTGGGAGGGGAAAATATTATCACAGTTTTCCAATCAGGATGACGAACTACAGTTACTTGGGTCCTTTTAACCAATCACGTCAGTATAAACAAATATCATCATCGTCTTCGACCAATCGTAACTGGAAGTCCCAGAAGATCCTTCTATAAAATGTCCTCTACAACATGATGTCTGGGTTTCCCAAGACGTATATACGCTGCTCCTCGCAGCGTATATACGCGCATGAGTGCATATCTCAGTACGAATTCCTCGTGAGAATTTACCTTAAACTCTTTCATAGGTATATAGGTGATCTGCAGGTATACAGATGTATACAGGTGTTAGGTGTACAGATGTTATGCAGCCTAAATGACTTCCCTCCTCTCAGACCAAACAACCTGACGTCCAGCCAACCTTAACAAGACAACACTTTTTCGCAAAAATTTGTATTTACATAAATATAATAATCACTGAGAAGTACAAAGTTACCTAACTCTGACAGCCAGAGAGAGAGAGAGAGAGAGAAAGAGAGAGAGAGAGTGAGAGAGAGAGAGACCGTGTACTGGTACACGCTCTAATGTATAGACCTCATTAAGTAACATCAGTATCTTAGATATAAGCTAAATCACGCACATTAACAAAACGTTTTGTAAATATTTATTAACCGAGATAATAATAATAATAATAATAATAATAATAATAATAATAATAATAATAATAATAATAATAATAATAATAATAATAATAATAATAATAATAATAATAATGATAATGATAAAAATAATAATTTGGACTAAAATCAGATAGGACGTTGCCATATTCTTGAAGCAGCTTTCTTAAGTTGTCATTGGTGCTAATTTAAAAAAAAAAAAAACGATATATCACCCGTTACTAGCACATGGCAGAACCTCCTCCTGTCTGGTGATGCCTGCCTACGCTAGAGCATGGCAGAACCTCCTGCTGTCTGGTGATGCCTGCCTACGCTAGAGCACGGCTGAACCTTCTCCTGTTTAGTGATGCTTGCCTACGCTAGAGCATGGCAGAACCTTCTTCTGTCTGGTGATGCTTGCCTATGCTAGAGCATGGCAGAACCTCCTCCTGTCTGGTGATGCCTGCCTACGCTAGAGCATGGCAGAACCTTCTTCTGTCTGGTGATGCTTGCCTACGCTAGAGCATGGCAGAACCTCCTCCTGTCTGGTGATGCTTGCCTACGCTAGAGCATGACAGATCCTTCCCGTGTCTGGTGATGCTTGCCTACGCTAGAGCATGGCAGAACCTTCTTCTGTCTGGTGATGCCTGCCTACGCTAGAGCATGGCAGAACCTTCTCCTGTCTGGTGATGCTTGCCTACGCTAGAGCACGGCTGAACCTTCTCCTGTTTAGTGATGCTTGCCTACGCTAGAGCATGGCAGAAGCTTCTTTTGTCTGGTGATGCCTGCCTACGCTAGAGCATGGCAGAACCTCCTCCTGTCTGGTGATGCCTGCCTACGCTAGAGCATGGCAGAACCTCCTGCTGTCTGGTGATGCCTGCCTACGCTAGAGCACGGCTGAACCTTCTCCTGTTTAGTGATGCTTGCCTACGCTAGAGCATGGCAGAACCTTCTTCTGTCTGGTGATGCTTGCCTACGCTAGAGCATGGCAGAACCTCCTCCTGTCTGGTGATGCCTGCCTACGCTAGAGCATGGCAGAACCTCCTGCTTTCTGGTGATGCCTGCCTACGCTAGAGCACGGCTGAACCTTCTCCTGTTTAGTGATGCTTGCCTACGCTAGAGCATGGCAGAACCTCCTCATGTCTTGTGATGTCTGCCTACACTAGGTCATGGTTGAACCTCCTCATGTCTTGTGATGCCTGCCTACACTCGAGCATGGTTGAACCTCCTCATGTCTTGTGATGCTTGCCTACACTAGAGCATGGCTGAACCTCCTCATGTCTGGTGATGCCTGCCTACACATTCATCTCAGGAGAGAATTGCTCAACATATAACATTAAATCAAAACCTGAATAATGGTATCCTCCGCCTCGCATCCTGCCTTCGCTAGCGAGAAGCAGTAGTTCAAACAAAGCTATATATATATAAATTACATTAATAATCCAAATATAGAAAGAAAATGGAGGATGAGAACAAGGCAGAAGTAATGAGAGTCATCACCAGTGAGGCTAAAATTACTCTTAGAAACTGCCCAAAGCTCAAAAAACAACAACAACATGTCCATTAAAAATGTCGCCAGGATACATAAGAACATAAGAAAGGAGGAACACTGCTGCAGGCCAGTTGGCCCATACTAGGCAAGTCCTTCACAATCCATCCCACTAACAATATTTGCTCAACCTACCTCTCACTCATGAATTTATCCAACCTAAATTTGAAACTACCCAAGGTCCTAGCTTCAATAACCCTACTAGGCAGACTGTTCCACTCATCAACTACCCTATTTCCTAACCATAAGGCAGTGTGAGAGGCCGCATGTACCCTCAGTTTACCCAGTGTAACTGGAAATCGGACTTTCACCCACTGTGATTTATTCAGTGAAAAGCTTACAACTTTATACAATGTGGGATAAAACATGCGCAGTATTAGGATATTTAAATACACACACGAATTGCAACGAATTGCTTCTTCATGCCTAGAGAACTAACTCTCAGGTGAGGAGAGTGGGGATAGGAGAAGAATATCGCCGGAGAGAAGAGAATCAGGACTTAACTCAGCAGTGTGGCGCTTGGAGGTGGAAGGCAGCAGCAGTATTCAGGCTGAGGACAATTGTCAGGCTCAGTTCCTGAGCTCACTTTACTCTTATTTGGAATGACTCATTTTTGAGATTTTTAAACACTTCTTTTGGAAGGTACGTGAGCTGTGTATAGTTGTTCAAGTCTACGATAAATTGTTCCACAAAATCTTGGACTTGTCTTGATGTGAAGTTGTATAGGATAACGGAGGTGTATTTGGTAGTTCCATTACCGAGTTGAGGATAGTGATCATGGTGATCATGGTGATCTTAAGAAACATAAAAGCACAGCACCGGAGTAATACACTAATAACCCGCACACAGGACACTGAAACTTTTGACCACGTTTCGGTCCAACTTTGACCATTAATTAGCCACACAGAACCGGAAGTAACGAGGAAGTATTGCCACGGGTCTTCACTAGGTGGTGGACCGTCACAGTCTCCTGAAGGAGTGTTACAGTTTGTACAAGTGATGTACACTTTACAACCAGGTGACAGCAGGACGGTGACTTCCCTTCACCACAAGACGTCGTAGGGAAGACTCACACAATGACGTAGGGAAGACTCACACAATGACGTAGGGAAAACTCACACAATGACGTAGGGAAGACTCACACAATGATGTAGCGAAGACTCATACAATTAAGTAGGGAAGACTCACACAATGACGTAGGGAAGACTCACACAATGACGTAGGGAAGACTCACACACAGACGTAGGGAAGACTCACACAATGACGTAGGGAAGACTCACACAATGACGTAGGGAAGACTCACACAATGACGTAGGGAAGACTCACACAATGACGTAGGGAAGACTCACACAATGACGTAGGGAAGACTCACACACGACGTAGGAAGACTCACACATGACGTAGGGAAGACTCAACAATGAAGTAGGGAAGACTCACACACTGACGTAGGGAAGACTCACACAATGACGTAGGGAAGACTCACACACTGACGTAGGGAAGACTCACACACTGACGTAGGGAAGACTCACACAATGACGTAGGGAAGACTCACACACTGACGTAGGGAAGACTCACACAATGACGTAGGGAAGACTCACATAATGACGTAGGGAAGACTCACACACTGACGTAGGGAAGACTCACACACTGACGTAGGGAAGACTTACACAATGAAGTAGGGAAGACTCACACACTGACGTAGAGAAGACTCACACACTGACGTAGGGAAGACTCATACAATGAAGTAGGGAAGACTCACACACAGACGTAGGGAAGACTCACACACTGACGTAGGGAAGACTCACACACTGACGTAGGAAAGACTCACACACTGACGTAGGGAAGACTCACACAATGACGTAGGGAAGACTCACACAATGACGTAGGGAAGACTCACACACCGACGTAGGGAAGACTCACACAAGTGTGACTGGTTACGTCATCATGGCACCATCGTCTCATTAAACCACAAAATTTGTGTAGTAAAAAATATCCATTCACAGAGACTGAGCAACAAGACCAAAGACCAGTCAGTTAATAAACCGGAACAAAGACCAGTCAGTAAATAAACCGGAACAAAGACCAGTCAGTAAATAAACCGGAACAAAGACCAGTCAGTTAATAAACCGGAACAAAGACCAGTCAGTAAATAAACCGGAACAAAGACCAGTCAGTTAATAAACCGGAACAAAGACCAGTCAGTAAATAAACCGGAACAAAGACCAGTCAGTTAATAAACCGGAACAAAGACCAATCAGGTAATAAACCGGAACAAAGACCAGTCAGTTAATAAACCGGAACAAAGACCAGTCAGTTAATAAACCGGAACAAAGACCAGTCAGTTAATAAACCGGAACAAAGACCAGTCAGTTAATAAACCAGAACAAAGACCAGTCAGTTAATAAACCGGAACAAAGACCAGTCAGTTAATGAGCCGGAACAAAGACCAGTCAGTTAATAAACCGGAACAAAGACCAGTCAGTTAATAAACCGGAACAAAGACCAGTCAGTTAATAAACCGGAACAAAGACCAGTCAGTTAATAAACCGGAACAAAGACCAGTCAGTTAATAAACCGGAACAAAGACCAGTCAGTTAATAAACCGGAACAAAGACCAGTCAGTTAATAAACCGGAACAAAGACCAGTCAGTTAATAAACCAGAACAAAGACCAGTCAGTTAATAAACCGGAACAAAGACCAGTCAGTTAATGAACCGGAACAAAGACCAGTCAGTTAATAAACCGGAACAAAGACCAGTCAGTTAAT
>WNWK01008488.1:0-35000 GCA_009830355.1 Cherax destructor | reverse complement strand
TCCAGTATGGGCCTAACGTACACAGTGTACAGGGTCCTGAACGATTCTTTATTAAGATGTCGGAATGCTGTTCTTAGGTTTGCTAGGCGCCCGTATGCTGCAGCAGTTATTTGGTTGATGTGCGCCTCAGGAGATGTGCCTGGTGTTATACTCACCCCAAGATCTTTTCCTTGATTGAGGTTTGTAGTCTCTGGCCCCTAGACTGTACTCCGTCTGCGGTCTTCTTTGCCCTTCCCCAATCCTCATGACTTTGCACTTGGTTGGGTTGAACTCCAGGAGCCAATTGCTGGACCAGGCTTGCAGCCTGTCCAGATCCCTTTGTAGTTCTGCCTGGTCCTCTTCCGATTGAATTCTTCTCATCAACTTCACATCATCTGCAAACAGGGACACTTCGGAGTCTATTCCTTCCGTCATGTCGTTCACAAACACCAGAAACAGCACCGGTCCTAGGACTGACCCCTGTGGAACCCCACTCGTCACCGGTGCCCACTCTGACACCTCGCCACGGACCATGACTCGCTGCTGTCTTCCTGACAGGTATTCCCTGATCCATTGTAGTGCCTTCCCTGGGTGTCATACTAGTGCTGTGTACTCCAAGGAACGCCTGGCTACAGCTCTACATTGTCGTGAATGACTACTTCTTGAAATTCATTAAAGGTACCCTTTTTCTGCAGCAGCTCTTCAGTTGATGTTTCGCTCAGTGTACAAGCAGATTCAGAGGTGCGGTTGTTTCTCTCTCTCTCTCTCTCTCTCTCTCTCTCTCTCTCTCTCTCTCTCTCTCTCTCTCTCTCTCTCTCTCTCAGTGTATATGACGTTATCGAGGAGACACGGGTTATTCTTGTCATTATAAAGATAACACAGCTTACAGTCACGTTATCATACAGGCAACACAGCTGACAGTCATGTTAGACAGGCAACACAGCTTAGTGTCATGTTATCCAGGCAACACAAGTTACAATCACTCTTGAGTTAGTTTTTTTTGTCAGAACATTTAAATAATCTAATGTTTATAATTTATTGTATTTAAATGGAATGGTTGGTATGTTAATGAGGTTTAAACCCTATCGACTACATCATACTCATTAACGCTGCACTTAATCTGTCCAAAGCCGGTGAAGACGACCATAAGTCGATCACTTAAAATGAAAAAGAATTAATGGAAATAATGCAGTCCAGTCAGGCATCACTGACACTTGCTGTGGCGGCGGCGGCGGCAGCGGCGGAGACATGAGATGTAACTCAACCCTGGCAGAGACATATCGGAGTTTAGTTGATGCAATTGGCGTCTTGCCTAATCTGGAGTGGGGGTGTGGGTCCTCACTCTTACTTCCTCCACAACACCTTCCCCACACTGCATAAATTACTGCCTCGACCACCATGATGGTCTTACTGCCTCGACTACCATGGGTACCTTACTGCCTTAGCCACCATGGGGTACCTTACTGCCTTGACCACCATGGATACCTTACTGTCGTCCCCACCATGGGTACCTTACTGACTTGACCACCATGGGCACCTTACTGCCTTGACCACCATGGGTACCTTACTGTCCTCCCCACCATGGGTACCTTACTGCCTTGACCACCATGGGTACTTTACTGCTTTGACTACCATGGGTACCTTACTGCCTTGATCACTGTGGGTACCTTACTGCCTTGATCACTGTTGGTACCTTACTGCATTAACCACCATGGGTACCTTACTGCTTTGACCACCATGGGTACCTTACTGCCTTGGCCACCATGGGGTACCTTACTGCCTTGACCATCATGGATACCTTACTGTCGTCCCTACCATGGGTAACTTACTGACTTGACCACCATGGGCACCTTACTGCCTTGACCACCATGGGTACGTTACTGTCCTCCCCACAATGGGTACCTTATTGCCTTGACCACCATGGGTACTTTACTGCTTTGACTACCATGGGAACCTTACTGCCTTGATCACTGTAGGTACCTTACTGCCTTAACCACCATGGGTACCTTACTGCCTTGACCACCATGGGTACCTTACTGCCTTGACCACCATGGTACCTTACTGCTTGCTACATGTGGGTACCTACTGCCTTGATCTGTGGTACCTTACTGCCTTAACCACCATGGGTACCTTACTGCCTTGAGCACCATGGGTACCTTACTGCCTTAACCACCATGGGTGCCTTACTGCCTTAACCACCATGGGTACTTTACTGCCTTGACCACCATGGGTACCTTACTGCCTTGATCAATGTGGGTACCTTACTGCCTTAACCACCATGGGTACCTTACTGCCTTCACCACCATGGGTACCTTACTGCCTTAACCACCATGGGCACCTTACTGCCTTAACGACTATTTGTACTTTACTGCCATGACCACCATGGGTACCTTACTGCCTTAACCACCATGGGTACCTTACTGCCTAGACCACAATGGGTAACTTACTGCCTTGACCACCATTAGGTATCTTACTCCTTAACCACCATGGATACCGCCTACCGGGTACTGCCTTGCCACCATGGGTACCTTACTGCCTTGACCACCATGGATGCCTACTGATCAAGTCCCCTACCATGGGTACCTTACTGACTTGACCACCATGGGACCTAGCCTTACTGCCTTGACCACCATGGGTACCTTACTGTCCTCCCACACCATGGGTACCTACTGCCTTGACCACCATGGGTACCATCCTTGACCACCATGGGTACCTTACTGCCTTGACACCATGGGTACCTTACTGCCTTGATCACTGTGGGTACCTTACTGTCTTAACCACCATGGGTACCTTACTGCCTTGACCACCATGGGTACCTTACTGCCTTGACCACCATGGGTACCTTACTGCCTTAACCACCATGGGTACCTTACTGCCTAGACCACCATGGGTAACTTACTGCCTTGACCACCATGGGTATCTTACTACCTTAACCACCATGGGTACCTTACTGCCTTGACCACCATGGGTACCTTACTGCCTTGACCACCATGGGTACCTTACTGCCTTAACCACCATGGGTACTTTACTGCCTAGACCACCATGGGTACCTTACTACCTTAATCACAATGGGTACCTTACTGCCTTAACCACAATGGGTACCTTACTGCCTTGACCACTATGGGTACCTTACTACCTTAACCACCATGGGTACCTTACTGCCTTGACCACCATGGGTACCTTACTACCTTAACAACCATAGGTACCTTACTGCCTAGACCACTATGGGTACCTTACTGCCTTAACCACCATGGGTACCTTACTGCCTTGACCACCATGGGTACCTTACTTCCTTGACCATCATGGGTACCTTACTACCTTAACCACCATGGGTACCTTACTGCCTTGACCACCATTGGTACCTTACTGCCTTAACCACCATGGGTATCTTACTACCTTAACTACCATGGGTACCTTACTATTTTGACCACAATGGGTACCTTACTACCTTGACCACTATGGGTACCTTACTGTCCTCCCCACCATGGGTACCTTACTGCCTTGACCACAATGGGTTCCTTACTGCCTTAACCACTGAGCTAAAACACTTTCTTGACAGTTGTGACAGGACCCATAGACATAATACCAGACATAAACATCTCTTTGACATTCCCCGTGTCCGACTAAATCTATACAAAAATTCAATGCGCATAAAAGGGCCTAAAATCTGGAACTCCCTGCCTGAAAACTCTAGAACTGCAGACACAACCTCCATTTTCAAAAGCACCGTTAAAAAACATCTTATCTCACTTACGCACCCAACCGGTAGTTAACCATACGAAAACTACTTTATCTTGCACATATCCACAGCAAAATACACTTATTGATATCTGTGAGTCTCCTTAATTTGCACATTACTAACCACAGCAAAATACACTTATTGATATCTGTGATTCCCCTTAATTTGCACAGTTCCAACCAAAATTCTAATACAACTATTGCTCCATAATACTTAAGCTAGTCATAAGTTTGCCTAAGATACTCCAATATAGAATCTATATTATGCCAATATATCACCTTTATCATTAATATATAAACTAATTGCTAACTTTTTATATAATTGTTAAATTCTCAATGTTTAAATTCCAGTACCTAAATTTTGTAAACCTAACCTTACAATCTGTATATCCATTGTATAGCTATTGAGTAAGACCTATCATAAGACTAGCCTGAAAAGCCTAGGCATACCTAGGCATATTATTGGCCATCTTGTAATATCAACTTTAATGTATAACTATAAGTACCCCCCACCTTGTATTACATGAAATAAAGGATTTGAATTTGAATTTGAATTTGAATGGGTACCTTACTGCCTAGACCACAATGGGTACCTTACTGCCTAGACCACCATGGGTACCTTACTACCTTAACCACCAAGTGTACCTTACTGTTTTGACCACTTGACCACCATGGGTATCTTACTGCCTTGACCACCATGGGTACCTTACTACCTTGACCACCATGGGTACCTTACTACCTTGACCACCATTGGTACCTTACTACCTTGACCACCATGGGTACCTTACTGCCTTGACCATCATGGGTACCTTACTACCTTAACCACCATGGGTACTTTACTGCCTTGACCACCATTGGTACCTTACTGCCTTAACCACCATGGGTACCTTACTACCTTAACCACCATGGGTATCTTACTATTTTGACCACAATGGGTACCTTACTACCTTGACCACCATGGGTACCTTACTGTCCTCCCCACTATGGGTACCTTACTGCCTTGACCACAATGGGTTCCTTACTGCCTTAACCACCATGGGTACCTTACTGCCTAGACCACCATGGGTACCTTACTGCCTAGACCACCATGGGTACCTTACTACCTTAACCACCATGGGTACCTTACTGTTTTGACCACTTGACCACCATGGGTACCTTACTACCTTGACCACCATGGGTACCTTACTACCTTGACCACCATGGGTACCTTACTACCTTGACCCCTATGGGTACCTTACTACCTTGACCACCATGGGTACCTTACTACCTTGACCTCAATGGATACCTTACTACCTTGACCACCATGGGTACCTTACTGCCTTGACCACCATGGGTACCTTACTGTCTTGACCACCATGGGTACCTTACTGCCTTGACCACCATGGGTACCTTACTGCCTTGACCACCATGGGTACCTTACTGCCTTAACCACCATGGGTACCTTACTGCCTAGACCACCATGGGTAACTTACTGCCTTGACCACCATTGGTATCTTACTACCTTAACCACCTTGGGTACCTTACTGCCTTGACCACCATGGGTACCTTACTGCCTTGACCACCATGGGTACCTTACTGCCTTAACCACCATGGGTACTTTACTGCCTAGACCACCATGGGTACCTTACTACCTTAACCACAATGGGTACCTTACTGCCTTAACCACCATGGGTACCTTACTGCCTTGACCACCATGGGTACCTTACTACCTTAACCACCATGGGTACCTTACTGCCTTGACCACCATGGGTACCTTACTACCTTAACCACCATGGGTACCTTACTGCCTAGACCACTATGGGTACCTTACTGCCTTAACCACCATGGGTACCTTTGCCTTGACCACCATGGTTACCTTACTACCTTAACTACCATGGGTACCTTACTATTTTGACCACAATGGGTACCTTACTACCTTGACCACCATGGGTACCTTACTGTCCTCCCCACCATGGGTACCTTACTGCCTTGACCACAATGGGTTCCTTACTGCCTTAACCACCATGGGTACCTTACTGCCTAGACCACCATGGGTACCTTACTGCCTAGACCACCATGGGTACCTTACTACCTTAACCACCATGGGTACCTTACTGTTTTGACCACTTGACCACCATGGGTATCTTACTGCCTTGACCACCATGGGTACCTTACTACCTTGACCACCATGGGTACCTTACTACCTTGACCACCATGGGTACCTTACTACCTTGACCACCATGGGTACCTTACTACCTTGACCTCCATGGGTACCTTACTACCTTGACCACCATGGGTACCTTACTACCTTGACCACCATGGGTACCTTACTACCTTGACCACCATTGGTACGTTACTACCTTGACCACCATGGGTACCTTACTACCTTGACCACCATGGGTACCTTACTATTGCGCCCCTTGAACTGGGCCTCAATGTATATAATGTATATTTCCATTTTCTATAATTTTATATTGCTGATATTCTCGATAATAGCTAAATCGTTAATATCTTGCTTTATATTATTATTAGACTCTTATTTAACTATTAGGTAGGATGTAATATTGTTGTGCTTGAGTGTGTGTAGTAACTGCCTTGGTGTTGGCAAACGACTGTTACGCTGCCGGCGTCTAGTTGCGGAGGGGAGTCAGTCTCTGGACACACCTGAGCTGGGTGGTTGTTCCTCCTTCCTCTCTCTCTCTGGCCTGCTGACCTCGTCGAGTCAACACCTCACTCCATTTCTTGTTTTCTCGACATTAGACTCTGTTGGGTAGAGTATGCATTCGTGGGTGAGGCGAATCATACTTCTCAGAACTCTGTGTAACTCTGTTCACAGAGAATAGACTAGACAGTGAATTTTCGACGTTGTTCTGGGTTGTGTGTCACTTTGACACTCTGATACAACTCAGGTCTCAAGCTCTAGCTCTGGACCTAATTCGATAAGGCATCTGTGCACCGCCACAGTTGGGGATTTTATGCTGAACCTAGTTTCAGTAGATAGGGAGTTTGTGACTGTTTTGGAGGATCTACTGATGGTCCCCAGTTAGGGTCGATTTTCTATCTCCTTGTTCCTGACGCTGTGTTGCTGTTGCCTGTTCTATTGCCGTTCGGCGAAGTGGTCATTTTACTGTACAATCAAGCTGTTCAGATTGTCAGTTTAGTACAGCTAGCTTTAGAGTTGTTCTGTCGTACACTGGTTGAGTCGAGTCTTAGAGTTACCGGGAGCACACTCATACACACATTTATTCTTATTTGTATATATTATTGTAAGTACTGACATTGTACCTGATGGTACTTCTGAGTCATTGATATATATGTGCCCTCAGCACAGACTTATTGTATATGAGAGCAGTGTAGGAGCTACCCTCCTAATTAACCTAATTGATATCTTGATTAATATCTTTATATTTGATTTACTTTGCTACCCTAGATTTTCTCACTTTGTTAATAAATCTTTTAAATCATTTACTTTGGTTAGTACCCTATCAGTTGCAATCCCCTTAAACTATATAATATGTCGGATAACTGAACCAGGATACTGACTTTGTTGCAAAAGCCCAGTAACAGGCTGGAGGCTAGAAGGGCTATCCTTTCTAGTGTTCGCTGGAGATATCTATTATTAATAGATATCGTGTCATTTTGTAACACTTACTACCTTGACCACCTTGGGTACCTTACTAGTTAGCCTACCATGGGTAACTTACTACCTAGCCTACCATGGGTACCTTACTACCTAGCCTACCATGAGGCTCTCCGGACTCTTCTTCGGATGTTGCATTTTGTTCCAATTAGATGTATATAAATTTTGCTTTCTCAGTTCGAAATCTTTTATGTATATATTATGAAGAGTATTGGACCATAAACTCATCCCTGGGGAACGCCAGTCTTTACGAGAAGTCACTCAGACTCAGTGCCACTCTGGTTCCTGTCTGTTAGTCAGTGAATTATCCTAGCATGAAGGCTGTTATATACTAAGTAAGGGCTTTCATTTCGGCTGTCTGTTGTCTATGGGCTGTCTTGTCAAAGGCCTACTGAAAATCTAGATATGTTACATCTCATGGCAAATTTTCGTCCCAAATTTTCTATATGTAATTGAAAAATTCGATTTAGTCAAGAACGATCTTTTGTTGCGGAACTAATGCTGATTTCTTGTTATTATATTGTCGGCTTTTTAGTTATCTTGTCCTTAATAATAATCTGCTTTTGTGTACCATAAGTTGACGGTAGTCAAATGTGACAATTGTTGAGGACACAAGCTTTCTTTCCTGAGGACTCAAAGAATTAGTAATAACACGATTGCCAACAGATCACAATGACCTGTGAGTTTTAAAACTCCACTGCCGTTGGTATCTACATTGTTTAATAACATTTGTTCTGGTTAACTTCTTAATCTTCAACTTCTCCAACTATTTATTAATTGCTGTAGGTGGCATCCTGGGGGGACAAGATGAACCTAAATTGTTCTAAATGTTCTGCATAACCAGGAGCTTTCTATATAGTACGTCAGCTAGGTGTGTGTCAGCTGTATCATGTACTTGTGGTAATAAAGATAATATTAATGTCTAGGTTGCTGACTTGGTCAATACTTAGTTTGTCGGTGTCAGCACGTGAAAAAATGCTTGCTGAATTAGAGAGTTGGTGTCATGTTTATACCTCCTCCCGAGAAGGGAGCCAATAACAAAAAAAAAGCACAATACCGTGACTGGAAGAATACACAAATAACCCGCACATAGCAGAGAGGAGCTTACGACGACGTTTCGGTCCGACTTGGACCATTTACAAAGCACTTTGTAAACGGTCCAAGTCGGACCAACGTCGTCTACTCTCTGCTATGTGCGGGTTATTTGTGTAAAGGGAGCCAAGGCCGGGCCACCACTTGGAAAAGGTCTTTGCCGGCGAATATACGGCTAATCTCCAACAACAACAAATGAAAAGCTCCTTTAAGAGTGGCGGAGCTTGTACTTGTACTAGGTGAGAGAAGAGAGAGAGAGTGAAAATGAAAAAGAATGAATCAATTAATCAGTCAGAGGAAAAAAAAGTCTGCGAGTAATGTGCATGGTGGAATTAATACTGAAAGAGTTACAGAAAAGGCAGAAAGTAAGGATTACAGAGAAACAAAGAGGATTTAAGATGGGTAGGAAGGGAATGTGTAATCCAGGTGTTTACACTGGAACGTGCAGGTGGACAATACTTAGACTAAAGGAACTCTGACGCATTTGTGGATTATGAAAAAGGCATATGAAAGGGTGGATAAGGAATAGAAGTGACAGATGTTGCCAACGTATGGATTATCCAGTAATTTACAAAATAAAGCACTGTAGAGTTTGAGGAGAATGTGGGATTACAAGATAATGGACCTGATAAGAAGCGAAAGCTGACATAGTGAATCTTTGCAGAGATTGATAGAGACGTTTAGTAGAGAAGTTTGGTAGGATATGTAACAGAAGGTATTTAAAAGTGAACATAGGAAAGAACAAGATGAAGAAAGTACAAAAACGTTTAGGCGATGAACGATTGAATATCAGACTGGAAAGATCATAAGAAAGAAATCGTATTGTAAGCAGGTCTACTGGCCCATGCTAGGCAGGTCCAAGTCTAACCAACTTAAGAAGGAAGTGAATGTGTTGCAGATGGGTCTATGAAAGACGAGGTGAATCAGGATGAGTTACAATGAGATGAGTAAACAAGTGACTGAGATAAAATAGGGTTAATGAGTGAGTGTGTAAGAAAGTGTGTGATCTCGTGAGTAAGCAAGTGTTTGTGAGAATGAATGAATGGAAGAGTGATTGTGTGATTAAGTGATGTATTGAGCACATGAATAAGTTTGTGAGTGACTTTAGTGAGTTTATAAATAAATAATAAGTGAGTAAGGTGATTGGTTTGAGGTTCTCTCAGTCAGAGATTACGATTATGATGAATCTATTCTGAAGAGAAATTTTCAGCCTTAATAATCTATGAATATACAATCAGCTCAGTTCGTCAGTGAGTCATTGAGTTAATCAGCCATTCAGCCAGTCAGGCAAACAGTCAGTCAGTCAGTCAGGCAAACAGTCAGTCAATCATTCAATCATTCGGTTAGTAAGCCTGTCACCCAGTTGATGTTCACGCTGCAAAATCAGACGAAGTAAACATCTCAGCTGGTTCATGGGGGTATAATGTGGTCACATTATCTCAGCTGGTTCATGGGGTATAATGTGGTCACATCATCTCAGCTGGTTCATGGGGTATAATGTGGTCACATCATCTCAGTTGGTTCATGGGGTATAATGTGGTCACATCAGTATCTGGCTTTTGTCTGAACACGGAAGTCAGAAAAGGTGCCGTGGTACGTCATAGAGTAACATAGAGCAACACGTGCCCTCAAACATACACTCTCGCCCCAACTCCTCCGCATCCCCGACGCCACTGAGCGAGTCTAATGCCAGACACCTGTGTTAGAGTTTGTTTACCCCGACTAAATGGGTAACCACGAAAGAATCTCGCACTGGGATCACCGTAGTGAGCCAGTGGTCGCTGCTGCCCTGGTCCAAAATAGAGGCATCACCTACCCCACTATCACGTAAGCCCTATCACGTTAGCTCGCTATCACGTTTCCTTAAACACGCGGCCTTACCACACCTTCCCCATACAGTCGCCTCGGGTCATCTTATGACAGTTCCTTGTCTTTTTTCTAGCGATAGTTAGTTTAATATCTTCATTACGCACCACATACTCATAGTTAGGGCGGTAATCAAAAGATTACGGAGACACATAAGAGTCCAGGGACTGGGCCGAAATTTTTTGATTGCTGACCAAGTTAGTTGTAATACGCTATTTACATGTTTTAATTTACGATAACCATTCGTGTTGTGACGACTACTTTACACAGATAACCTTGTGTTAGTCTTGTCTGGGAGAACCGAACGCTGCAGAAAACTCTGGCTTAAGTACACTGATTAAACAGAAGGAAGAAGGGAGTGTCTTCCCCTGGCATTCCTGTTAAATTCGACAGTCAGGGGAGGTAGAGAGTGGCTATCAAGAGACACAAGTGAGTGCCAACTACCTCCTACACTAGCTAGTGGAGCCAACACGTCGCCTCGGGTAAATATTTGGCAATAAGTCATCTTTACCACACCCTTGATGCCGGTGAGGGGCTTTGATCTGAGGAACTGGACCTGTCTTCCCATTCCTAAGATCGAACCTGATTGCCTCCCATTCCTCAAGCGTTAAGTGAGCTCTGCTAGCCTATGATTTATAATAATAATAATAATAATAATAATAATAATAATAATAATAATAATTAATTATTATTATTATTATTATTATTATTTTCACAGCATAAAAAATGTAATTTCAGAAGGAGATAGTTAAGGAAATTTATACGGTTTGAAGACTATCTTCTATGATCTTGATCGTTCTGCTGTTTACGTAAACATTATAATTACATTTAACAATTACATGATTATATTTTAAATAAACTATTAACTTGACTCTCATTACTGACGGTATACCGAGGTGTAACACTGAAGTGTAACACTGAGGTGTAACACTGAAGTGTAACACTGAGGTGTAACACTGAGGTGTAACACTGAGGTGTAACACTGAGGTGTAACACTGAAGTGTAACACTGAGGTGTAACACTGAGGTGTAACACTGAAGTGTAACACTGAGGTGTAACACTGAGGTGTAACACTGAAGTGTAACACTGAAGTGTAACACCGAGGTGTAACACCGAGGTGTAACACTGAGGTGTAACACTGATGTGCAACACCGAGGTGTAACACTGAGGTGTAACACCGAGGTGTAACACCGATGTGTAACACTGAGGTGTAACACCGATGTGTAACACCGAGGTGTAACACCGAGGTGTAACACTGAGGTGTAACACTGAGGTGTAACACTTAGGTGTAACACCGAGGTGTAACACCGAGGTGTAACACCGAGGTGTAACACTGAGGTGTAACACTGAGGTGTAACACCGAGGTGTAACACCGAGGTGTAACACTGAGGTGTAACACCGAGGTGTAACACCGAGGTGTAACACTGAGGTGTAACACCGAGGTGTAACACCGAGGTGTAACACTAAGGTGTAACACCGAAGTGAAACACTAAGGAGTAACACTAAGGGGTAACATAGGTGTAACACTAAGGAGTAACACAGGTGTAACACTGAGGTGTAACACTGAGGTGTAACACTGAGATGTAACACTGAGGTGTAACACTGAGATGTAACACTGAGGTATAACATGAGGTGTAACACTAAGTGTAACACTGAGGTGTAACACTGAAGTGTAACTCTGAGGTGCAACACTAAGTGTAACACTGAGGTGTAACACTGAAGTGTAACTCTGAGGTGTAACACTGAAGTGTAACAATAAGGTGTAACACTAAGGAGTAACACAGGTGTTACACTGAGGTGTAACACTGAGGTGTAACACTGAGGTGTAACACTGAGGTGTAGAAGGGGGTTAAGTTGCAATAGGGGTTGAATGACTGATCTCCTCATATCAACGGTGATGGACCATCACTGATCAGTGGTATATACTCCTTTATTCAACTGAAGAAGTCTCTTAAGCTGGAGAAACATCTCGTACTGAACTTGTGTTTCTCACCAACAGTTATTTTGTATCCCATTCAGGGGCAAGCGCTAAATTAATAGGGGGTTAGAGAGAACCTGTGGAGTGGGAAGCAATCGGGTTCAATCCAGGGAAGTGGTGGAAAAGTCTCATTCCTTGGATCAAGAGACCCTCGCCAGCATCAAGAAACCTCCCTTAACAGACATAAACAGATGTTTAAAATAATACATGTCCATTAATATACGCTCAGTGGCCACTTTATTAGGTACACCTGTTCTTTGATACAAATATTTAACCAGCCAATCACTTGTCAGCTTCTTAATGCATAACATCATTCAGACATAAACAAGTGGTTCAGTTGTTTCTGAGACTGAACATCAGAATGGGGAAGAAATATGATCTAATTAACTTGACTGTGGAATGATGGTTGGTGCCAGACAGACAGGATGGTTTGAGTATCTTAGAAACTGCTGATCTCCTTTCATTTTCACGCTCGACAATCTCTAGAGTTCATTGAGAATGGTGTGAAAAACACAGAACTTCCAGTGAGGGGCGAAAAGGTCTTAATAATAAGGCGACAGTAACTCAAATAATCAAGAGTTATAGTAGTGGTACGCAGAAGACCATCTCTGAACGCAAAACACATCGAACCATGAAGTGGATGGACTACAGCATCAGAAGACCACACCGGATTCCACTCCCCTACCGTGCGCACAGGCTCACCAAAACCGGACAGTTGAAGACCGGAAAAACGTCGCCTGGTCTGACAAATCGCGATTTCTGCTGCCAAATGCAGATAGTTGGCTCAGAATTTGACGTAAACCTTTGAGATGTGGAGGAACGGGAGATGTACAACATGAAAGTGCAGTAACTGTCAGATCCGCAGCATCTGTGAGATGTTATCATGTCAACATGGACCAGCATCTCTAGGGAATGTTTACAGCACCTTGTTGAATTAATGTACCAAGAATTCAGGCTGTTCTGGAGGGAAAGGGAGGCCCTTCCCAGTACTGTGAGGATGTATCTAGTAAAGTAAGAGACCACTGAGTGCATCTCTCTCACACATTATATATATATATATATATATATATATATATATATATATATATATATATATATATATATATATATATATATATATATATATAAAGAAATGGATGGACGAGGGACTCTAACCATGATCCGTAAATTGACAGTCCCACACTCTACCGTCTATGCTAACCCAAGCCTCTAATAAGAAGTATTCAGAGGTAATACTTACTGTAATATATTCCGTCATAGGCACCAACTGTAACCCAACCGAACTCCTTCCCTCGGCCCAGG
Organism: Cherax destructor; assembly: GCA_009830355.1. Lineage (NCBI taxonomy): Eukaryota > Metazoa > Arthropoda > Malacostraca > Decapoda > Parastacidae > Cherax > Cherax destructor. The sequence goes on along the minus strand of WNWK01008488.1, from coordinate 21,426 downwards.
AGCTTTAACTGTAGATCTATTCTTACCTCTGAATGCCACATTGTATAAGAACTCTGTGTAAGTTGTTATAAACAGTCTCAGATGTTTACACAGAGAGGACGGCACCAACGCTCCGCTGTGACATGGTTCAACGCTCCGCTGTGACATGGTTCAACGCTCCGCTGTGACATGGTTCAACGCTCCATTGTGACATGGTTCAACGCTCCATTGTGACATGGTTCAACGCTCCATTGTGACATGGTTCAACGCTCCGCTGTGACATGGTTCAACGCTCCATTGTGACATGGTTCAACGCTACGCTGTGACATGCTTCAACGCTCCACTGTGACATGGTTCAACGCTCCGCTGTGACATGGTCCAATGCTCCGCTGTGACATGGTTCAACGCTCCACTGTGACATAGTCCAACGCTCCACTGTGTCATGGTTCAACGCTCTACTGTGACATGGTCCAACGCTCCACTGTGACATGGTTCAACGCTCTACTGTGACATGGTTCAACGCTCCACTGTGACATGGTTCAACGCTCCACTGTGACATGGTCCAACTCTCCACTGTGACATGGTTCAACGCTCAACTGTGACATGGTTCAACGCTCCACTGTGACATGGTTCAACGCTCTGCTGTGACATGGTCCAACGCTCTACTATGACATGGTTCAACGCTCCGCTGTGACATGGTCCAACGCTTCCCTGTGACATGGTCCAACGCTCCACTGTAACATGGTTCAACGTTCCGCTGTGACATGGTTCAACGCTCCGCTGTGACATGGTCCAACGCTTTACTGTGACATTGTTCAACGCTCCGCTGTGACATGGTTCAACGCTCCACTGTGACATGGTTCAACGCTCCACTGTGACATGGTTCAACGCTTTACACCTCTGCTTTGCCTCAAAGAGAATTATCTCCCCTACTATCTGTTGCTAGTCTTACAACATAACATAGCTGCTGACGACCCACAGAGAGTACGAAAGATCTCCAACTAAAGATTTCCATCCCCATGTGGCTTGTTCTATATTGTTAAGATCGCCTATTTGCGATTATATTGCATATATATATATATATATATATATATATATATATATATATATATATATATATATATATATATATATATATATATATATATATCGTATATATATATACGTATATATATATATATATATATATATATATATATATATATATATATATATATATATATATATATATATATATATATATATATATATATATAGGATGGGGTCCACTTCTGGTGTACATTGTGGGGACCCATAGCCTCGGAGAAGTGGATAAAAGGCTTCAAGGAAGAATACTTAGATTTCTTTCTGAAGCCATTTGAATATTCCACTTCCCTACCACACACACACACACACACACACACACACACACACACACACACACACACACACACACACACACACACACACACATATATATATATATATATATATATATATATATATATATATATATACAGTGGTACCCCGGTTTACGATATTTTTTCATTCCAGAATGCTGTTCAAGTGCCATTACCAAACGAATTTATCTCCTTAAGAAAAGTTGTAAAATAGACTAGTCCTTTTAGACCCCCAAAATTACACTTACAAAAGCATTTAAAAAAATAAACTTACATAAAAGGGTGAGTTTGGGGACCATCGTAAACCGGGGTACCACTGTATATGCAAAAAGATCAGAGTAAACAGGTGATATCAAAATATGAAAGACAACCACTATGAAAAAATAGAAGAATTCCAAGCGCTTTCGTGACTACTCACATTATCAAGGAACTATAAAAGGAAACATGACAAGAAGGCTTATAAAGGGGCAGAATACACCTCACAGTCACATCACACTAACAAAGACAACACCTCACAGTAGCGTAACATCGAACGACTCTGTGAAGAGGAAAATAAGAAAGGACCTGAAACTCTTCCCAAGAATTAAGATTAGTCCAATTTATCATTAAATTCTTCCCAAATTTTATTAATTATAAATGAATCCAATTTATATAAACCAAAAGAAATATTCATATTATTTTCAAAACTGCTTTTAATGAAACATGATTCTATTATATTCCTCTCAACCATGGACTTGCTTGATACAACCTTCTCAGCATTTTGAAAATCAATAGGATGGTTAAAATCTCTCACATGAATAAATAGAGCATTAGAATCTTGTCCAGTTCTATTGCTATATTTATGTTGTTTTAATCTTAGTTCAAGACTTTTACCAGTTTGACCATAATAAACTTTATCGCATATTTTACAGGAATCTTATAGACACATCCGTCAGCATTTTGGGGGGAATTTTTTATCAAAAGTCTTTTTACTGTATCAAGATTTTTAAATACAACTTTGATATTAAAATTCTTAAGAAAGGAAGGCATATCAACCAAGTTTTCATGGTAAGGGAGAACCAACATATTTTTGGTTGAATAAGGTTGGTTGTCCCTTTTTGGATTGTAAAAAGTATTTCTAGCTATTTTAAAAGATTTATCAGTTATGTTTCTTGGGTATTTTAAATCATTAGCTATTTCATAAATTTTAGAGATTTCTTCATCTATGAACTCTGGACTACAAATACGTAAAGCTCTCAAAAACATAGAAGAGAAAACCGACACTTTAACTCTATCTTGATGTGAAGAGTAATAGTGTACATAGGAACAATTATTTGTAGGTTTTCTGTAAATTTTAAATTTAAAGTCAATGTTACCCTTAATAATAAAAACATCTAGGAAGGGCAATGAGTTATTTACTTCAAATTCAACAGTAAAATTTATAGAATGAGCTAAGCTATTTAATTTAACAAGGAAATGGTTTATGTCTACTTCCTTAGGCATAAGGCACAAAATATCATCAACATATCTATACCACTTAGCTCTATTGGGAATGATTGTGTTAAGCAATCTTGTTTCGAAAAATTCCATATATAAATTACTAAGAACAGGTGAAAGAGGATTTCCCATTGCCATACCAAACTTCTGAGTGTAAAACTCATCATTAAATACAAATTTTACCAAGATAAAATGAATAGCCTCCTAGATGATTTTGAAACCTATTCTAAACTTAGAAAGAATCCCTTAGAAACTGTTAACAGCAATTTCAATAAAACAATAAAGCATCTATTGAAGGGCAAAGATGAATTAATTAAAAAATTTACTTCTACTAATCCATCTTTACCTTATATGTATGGATTAATTAAAACACACAAACCTGGTAATCCTGTTAGACCAATTATTAGCTCCATAGGTTCAGTTTCTTATAAACTTTCTAAATGGCTTGTTGATATTTTGAGCCCAATTGTTGGAAAAATTTCTAATTTTAATGTTAAAAACAACTTAGATTTAGTTGATAAATTAAGCACCTTGACTGATTTAAATGATTTCAATATGGTTAGTTTTGATGTTACCTCCTTGTTTACAAAAGTTCCAGTTGATGATTTACTAAGTTTCTTATCTGAAGAACTGGTTAATTACGATTTACCATTGCCAGTTCTTACTATCATTAAACTTATTAAACTTTGTATTGTTGATGCAAAATTTGTATTTAATGATGAGTTTTACACTCAGAAGTTTGGTATGGCAATGGGAAATCCTCTTTCACCTGTTCTTAGTAATTTATATATGGAATTTTTCGAAACAAGATTGCTTAACACAATCATTCCCAATAGAGCTAAGTGGTATAGATATGTTGATGATATTTTGTGCCTTATGCCTAAGAATGTAGACATAAACCATTTCCTTGTTAAATTAAATAGCTTAGCTCATTCTATAAATTTTACTGTTGAATTTGAAGTAAATAACTCATTGCCCTTCCTAGATGTTTTTATTATTAAGGGTAACATTGACTTTAAATTTAAAATTTACAGAAAACCTACAAATAATTGTTCCTATGTACACTATTACTCTTCACATCAAGATAGAGTTAAAGTGTCGGTTTTCTCTTCTATGTTTTTGAGAGCTTTACGTATTTGTAGTCCAGAGTTCATAGATGAAGAAATCTCTAAAATTTATGAAATAGCTAATGATTTAAAATACCCAAGAAACATAACTGATAAATCTTTTAAAATAGCTAGAAATACTTTTTACAATCCAAAAGGGACAACCAACCTTATTCAACCAAAAATATGTTGATTCTCCTTACCATGAAAACTTGGTTGATATGCCTTCCTTTCTTAAGAATTTTAATATCAAAGTTGTATTTAAAAATCTTGATACAGTAAAAAGACTTTTGATAAAAATTCCCCCAAAATGCTGACGGATGTGTCTATAAGATTCCCTGTAAAATATGCGATAAAGTTTATTATGGTCAAACTGGTAAAAGTCTTGAACTAAGATTAAAACAACATAAATATAGCATTAGAACTGGACAAGATTCTAATGCTCTATTTATTCATGTGAAGATTTAACCATCCTATTGATTTTCAAAATGCTGAGAAGGTTGTATCAAGCAAGTCCATGGTTGAGAGGAATATAATAGAATCATGTTTCATTAAAAGCAGTTTTGAAAATAATATGAATATTTCTTTTGGTTTATATAAATTGGATTCATTTATAATTAATAAAATTTGGGAAGAATTTAATGATAAATTGGACTAATCTTAATTCTTGGGAAGAGTTTCAGGTCCTTTCTTATTTTCCTCTTCACAGAGTCGTTCGATGTTACGCTACTGTGAGGTGTTGTCTTTGTTAGTGTGATGTGACTGTGAGGTGTATTCTGCCCCTTTATAAGCCTTCTTGTCATGTTTCCTTTTATAGTTCCTTGATAATGTGAGTAGTCACGAAAGCGCTTGGAATTCTTCTATTTTTTCATAGTGGTTTCTTTCATATTTTGATATCACCTGTTTATCTGATCTTTGCATATATATATATATATATATATATATATATATATATATATATATATATATATATATATATATATATATATATATATATATATATATATATATATTCGCAAACACTGATCTCTGGCCGACGGAGACTCGACCCTACGAACCTTGTGACAGGAACGCAGTGCTTTACCGACCGTACCACACTGGACCAATACCTTGGCATCCAGCTCACGCTAGACGTTGATCCAAGGCACCAGGCCTCGTGGTGGACCAGGGTCTGATCAACCAGGCTGTTACTGCTGACTGCAAACCGACGTAAGAACCACAGCCCGGTTGGTCAGGTACTGACTTTAGGTGTCTGTCCAGCGCCTTCTTGAAGACAGCCAGGGGTTTATTGGTAATCCCCCTTATGTATGCTGCGAGGCAGTTGAACAATCTTGGTCCCTTGACACTTATTGTGTTGGTTCTCAGTGTACTCGTGGCGCCCCTGCTTTTCATTGGGGAAATGTTGCATCTTCTGGCCAGTCTTTTGCTTTCATAGGGAGTGATTTTCGTGTGCAAGTTTGGTACTAATCCCTCTAGGATTTTTCAAGTGTATATTATTATGTATCTCTCTCTCCTGCGTTCCAGGGAATACAAATCAAGGGACTTCCGCCATTCCCAGTAATTTAGGTGCATGCTAGCAGCATGGTCGCACTTGTCGAAGGTAGCGAAGTGTCCAGATTTATGTAAGGAGAGCTGCTGTGTCCGCTCGACACAAGATAATCGTAGGTCCGCAGCTCTTGAGACCTATGCCTTGTGTTGAGAAAGCATGGAAGATGAGTATCAGCAGTGGACAGTTGCTAATACCCAATGAGGTAGCAGTGGTCCAAGGTAGTATAGGTTACATGCCTACAATTAATGTTCATGCAATCTATTTGTCTATACTATTCATGAAGTATTGAACTAATCACTTACAATCATGAAGTCTTTCGATTTTGATACAAGTGTGAGTGTGTCTGTGTTTGACGAAACACTCTATGCAACAGCTGCTGAAGAAGTATGTTAACACATGGAGTAGTTCAAGGATATCATCTTCAGGTTGTGTGTCCTCCACACTATAAATATACTATTGTTACTCAGTGGAAAACGAGTCCAAGAATTAGGAATCAGGGACATGTGTGTAGAAAGGCAGTGTCACTGCTGGTAGCTTCACACGTACAACAGTGAAGCTAGGCTTCACACGTACAACAGGGGAACTAGGCTCCACACGTACAACAGAGCAGCCAGGCTCCACACATACAACAGGGCAGACAGACTCCACACGTACAACAGGGCAGCCAGACTCCACACGTACAACAGGGCAGCCAGACTCCACACGTACAACAAGGCGCAGCCAGACTCCACACGTACAACAGGGCAGCCAGACTCCACACGTACAACAGAGCAGCCAGACTCCACAAGTACAACAGGGCAGCCAGACTCCACACGTACAACAAAGGCGCAGCCAGACTCCACACGTACAACAGGGCAACCAGACTCCACACGTACAACAAGGCGCAGCCAGACTCCACACGTACAACAGGGCAGTCAGGTTCCACACGTACAACAGTGAAGTCAGGCTCCACACGAACAACAGGGCAGCCAGACTCTACACGTACAACATGACAGCCAGACTCCACACGTACAACAGGGAAGCCAGGCTCCACACGTACAACAGGGCAGCCAGGCTCCACACGTACAACAGGGCAGCCAGACACCACACGTACAACAGGGCAACCAGACTCCACACGTACAACAGGGCAGCCAGACATCACACGTACAACAGAGCAGCCAGACACCACACGTACAACAGGGCAGCCAGACACCACACGTACAACAGGGCAGCCAGACTCCACACGTACAACAGGGCAGCCAGACTCCACACGTACAACAGGGCAGCCAGACACCACACGTACAACATGGCAGCCAGACTCCACACGTACAACAGGGCAGCCAGACTCCACACGTACAACAGGGCAGCCAGACACCACACGTACAACAGGGCAGCCAGGCTCCACACGTACAACAGGGTACAGCCAGACCCCACACGTACAACAGGGCAGCCAGGCTCCACACGTACAACAGGGCAGCCAGGCTAAACACGTACAACAGGGTACAGCCAGACTCCACACGTACAACAGGGCAGCCAGGCTCCACACGTGCAACAGGGCAGCCAGGCTCCACACGTACAACAGGGTACAGCCAGACACCACACGTACAACAGGGCAGCCAGACTCCACACGTACAACAGGGCAGCCAGACTCCACACGTACAACAGGGCAGCCAGACACCACACGTACAACATGGCAGCCAGACTCCACACGTACAACAGGGCAGCCAGGCTCCACATGTACAACAGGGCAGCCAGGCTCCACACATCAGAACAAGTCAACAATGAAAGTTTCTCAACATTCTGAATGTCATATACGGACACTGTCGAAATGTTCGTGGTCTGCTTCCATTCGTGACAACATTGTCTTGTGCTCTGCTTTTGCTAAAGTAAATTATATGAATGTTATGTCATTTTACTATGCACAAATGCCCCGCCTATCCATTGATCATGCAGATGCACACGAACACTCCATGTATACGCCCACTCCTCCAAGGGCGGATTCTTGTTGCATTTTGGAAAGAGAATTCCCTTTCGCTAGACAATTGAAGAATTCATGAACTCTGACATTTAAACTGCCGGTGGGACCAATGATTCAGCCTTCATAGCAGAAGTTGTCAGTAGATAATACCTGACATCTGAGCAGAGGAGCTCATACTTCAGGTAGATACAGGAAATGATACTCCAAGAGAGTTCCCAGGTGCTAAATGATTCGGATCTACAACTGCCCACGACCAAAGACGAGAATGATGACAAAACCTTCGTAGATCTCTTGGAAAAGAGCTGAATAAAACCCCTAAGCCATGACCAAAGTTGGTCAGCGTGTCCACTAGAGTCTTGGTCTCACCAGATATATATAGACTGCGACCTTCTCAAGTCATGGGATGTGAGGATGTTGAAGATAAAGTCACTTACAGAACAATTCCATGACAAAACGAAGAATCAGAACTTGAAAGTATTCTCTCATGTCTAGGAAAAGGCAACTATAAACAAAGTACAAGAAAAGCAAGTAATTCTGAATGCAGACAGAAACCAATTTGGTTACATGATTCTTATTGTCCAGAGCAGTCAACTACACTTCCCAGAGGCTCCTGCGCAACCACTGGTACCACTACAATGGACACTCTCAAACAACAATGGATTTCTGTGCACGACAAACAAAACTATACACAAATAACCCCCCCCCCACCCCCAATGAGACTGAAACAGAGAAGCATATGGTAAAAGAAACTTATGTACACTTCAGGACATTTTTAGAGGAAATGCTTCACCACATGTGGCTTCTTGAATCCTTTAAGACTTAGGAAGCCAGTCGTGGCTTCTGTACATAAGGGTCTTTTTCCACATCTTGTCGGTATCACCATACCATTTCTCACAGTGAAGCTTGACTAGTAAATTGTCCGATTCTGACCGAAATGTCATAAGTTTCAGTCTCCCATATGCAGATTAGTTGTGTATTGTTTTAGTCACGGTATTGTGCATTTTAATTCTTTCTAAACCAAACAATACTTACAAGAAATCCAGAGAAAGTGTCTAGAAGAAAGTGTTGCAGAACGTTCAGCGTACATCATGGATGGACTGAGGTGGTTCCTAAAATTGGTCATAACATATTGCAATGGCGAAAATTTCTGAGTAACTCTGAGAACAATACAAGTCGGGTTAATTAAAAACTTGGTTTACGAGTGGAAGAAGATGGAAGACGACTACGAAGAGAGAGACAAGAGGCTTGACGTGTAACGTGTGGAGAGGTATACTACCAGCTCACTAAAATCAGAGCTAACTCCTTGGATCAAGAACCCCTCACCGGCGTCAAGGAACAAGCTAGCAGGCGAATTTTATTGGAGAGGACGTCTGCCAGGCTCTCTGACTTCATGCCTTCAGATGATAAGTAACACACATATACAACAGTTAGATATCTTCATTCCGAAACTTCTCGCCTACACAGTAGGCTTCTTCAGTCAAATACAGATGTGGCAACAGAAACAATAGATAAGTAAAGATGATGCAATCAGTTCACCACACTAGATTTGAGGTGGTCAGTCCCTCAGTCTGGAGAAGAGTTCTGCTCCATAATCTGGAACCTTGTGAAAGACACCTAACTGTTGTACATGTGTCTTATCAACATGTCGCTACTCTATACTAGTGATGTATAAGATATCCGCATCCGTATCCGCATCCGCGGAACATCCGCACAATTTCTTACATCCGCATCCGCCTCCGCATCCGCAAAATAAGTAAGACATCCTCATACACATCCGCATCCGCTGATATTTAAATTTTCACATCCGATACATCTCTACTCTATACCATTATCATACTCACATACCTTCAGTAGCTGTGAGAGTGTCAGTACACACACTGACCGTGCAATGCTGACAGCACTGAAGCTTCTTACGGAGACCAGAAGCTTCCCAGAGGTCCTCAAGAGCCTTGGTGAAACATGGGACGTGTCTTAACTACTATTTGATAAGCTGAAAGATTTTGAGTGCCGAATGTGTTTATCCTTATCTACCAGGCACGAGCTCAGTGCCTAGCGGTAGCAGCACATTGCTAATGTATACAATTTAGCTAAATTAAAAGAAGTTGATGGGCTTAGCAATCAGATCATTCGTGCATAACGTGAGGAAGTGGATTCTACTCACCAAGCAAGGGATCTCTGCAGTCAGCTTGCACCAAGCAAGGCATCTCTGCAGTCAGCTTGAACGATGCAACGAATCTCTCAACATGCATTTCCTGATACGAACTATCAAGTCTGGCTCCGTCAACCCTAAAAGAATGTGGCTGGGCAACAGATGATTAAAGTCAAGATAATTCCAGGGGTCATTGCCCTCCCCCGGCCTGGTCCCAGACCAGGCCAAATTATAAAGGTCCTGTAACAATCAGTAGTGTTTTAAAGAGTCTACAAGTGACCAGAAGTGTTCTAAGGAAGATATCACTCACAAACAGAAAATGAAAAATTATATTTACTCAGAATCTTGGTGTATTTTTATTTTTTTTAGATAAAATGTTTTATGATTTCAAATTTTGTTGCGTTACGTTGGTACATCTTATAAACTATGACGGAGCCGCCTTTTTGAAATGGTCTATACTTACAGATCGATTCAAACACTTAAACGGAATTTACCACTGTTACAAAACGACACGATATCTATTAATAATAGATATCTCCAGCGAACACTAGAAAGGATAGCCCTTCTAGCATCCAGCCTGTTACTGGGCTTTTGCAACAAAGTCAGTATCCTGGTTCAGTTATCCGACATATTATATAGTTTAAGGGGATTGCAACTGATAGGGTACTAACCAAAGTAAATGATTTAAAAGATTTATTAACAAAGTGAGAAAATCTAGGGTAGCAAAGTAAATCAAATATAAAGATATTAATCAAGATATCAATTAGGTTAATTAGGAGGGTAGCTCCTACACTGCTCTCATATACAATAAGTCTGTGCTGAGGGCACATATATATCAATGACTCAGAAGTACCATCAGGTACAATGTCAGTACTTACAATAATATATACAAATAAGAATAAATGTGTGTATGAGTGTGCTCCCGGTAACTCTAAGACTCGACTCAACCAGTGTACGACAGAACAACTCTAAAGCTAGCTGTACTAAACTGACAATCTGAACAGCTTGATTGTACAGTAAAATGACCACTTCGCCGAACGGCAATAGAACAGGCAACAGCAACACAGCGTCAGGAACAAGGAGATAGAAAATCGACCCTAACTGGGGACCATCAGTAGATCCTCCAAAACAGTCACAAAACTCCCTTTCTACTGAAACTAGGTTCAGCATAAAATCCCCAACTGTGGCGGTGCACAGATGCCTTGTCGAAGTAGGTCCAGAGCTATAGCTTGAGACCTGAGTTGTATCAGAGTGTCAAAGTGACACACAACCCAGAACAACGTCGAATAATCACTGTCTAGTCTATTCTCTGTGAACAGAGTTACACAGAGTTCTGAGAAGTATGATTCGCCTCACCAACGAATGCATACTCTACCCAACAGAGTCTAAAGTCGAGAAAACAAGTAGAAATGGAGTGAGGTGTTGCCTCGACGAGGGTCAACAGGCCAGAGAGAGCGATGAAAGAGGAACAACCACCCAGCTCAGGTGTGTCCAGAGACTGACTCCCCTCCGCAACTAGACGCCGGCAGCGTAACAGTCGTTTGCCAACACCAAGGCAGTTACTACACACACTCAAGCACAACAATATTACATCCTACCTAATAGTTAAATAAGAGTCTAATAATAATATAAAGCAAGATATTAACGATTTAGCTATTATCGAGAATATCAGCAATATAAAATTATAGCAAATGGAAATATACATTATATACATTGAGGCCCAGTTCAAGGGGCGCAATAACCACCTTGAGGGATACCAATAAGTGAAAAACCTGAACGGGACACATGGACTCTCACCACTGGTGGAGAGGAGTGTTACACAAGAGGCAATGGAAAACTATTGTGACTGAGATGTTCTCTTCTACCATGCTGATACAGTGGTAAACTTAGTTCTCTTCAACCATGCTGATACAGTGGTAAACTTAGTTCTCTTCTACCATGCTGATACAGTGGTAAACTTAGTTCTCTTCTACCATGCTGATACAGTGGTAAACTTAGTTCTCTTTTACCATGCTAATTCAGTGCTAAACTTATTTCTCTTCTACAATGCTGATACAGTGGACAATTTAGTTCTCATGTACCATCCTGATGCAGTGGTAAACTTAGTTGTCTTCTACCCTGGTGATACAGTGTTAAACTTAGTTCTCTTCTACCATGGTGATACAGTGTTAAACTTAGTTCTCTTCTACCATGCTAATACAGTAATAAACTTAGTTCTCTTCTACCATGCTGATACAGTAGTAAACTTAGTTCTCTTCTACCATGCTTATACAGTGCAAAACTTAGTTCTCTTCTACCATGCAGATACAGTGGTAAACTTAGTTCTCTTTTACCATGCTGATACAGTGCTAAACTTAGTTCACTTCTACCATGGTGACACAATGCTAAACATAGTTCTCTTCTACCATGCTGATACAATGATAAACTTAGTTCTCTTCTACCATGCTGATACAGTGGTAAATTTAGTTCTCTTCTACCATGCTTATACAGTGCAAAACTTAGTTCTCTTCTACCATGCTGATACAATGGTAAACTTAGTTCTCTTCTACCATGCTGATACAGTGGTAAACTTAGTTCTCTTCTACCATGTTTATACAGTGCAAAACATAGTTCTCTTCTACCATGCTGATACAGTGCTAAACTTAGTTCTCTTCTACCATGCTGATACAGTGGTAAACTTAGTTCAGTTGTACCATGGTGATACAGTGCTAAACTTAGTTCTCTTCTACCATAGTGATACAGCGCTAAACTTAGTTCTCTTCTGCAATGGTCATACATTCCTAAACTTAGTTCTCTTCTACCATGGTGATACAGTCTAAACTTAGTTCTCTTCTACCATGATCATACAGTGCTAAACTTAGTTCTCTTCTATCATGGTGATGCAGTGCTAAACTCAGTTCTCTTCTACCATGGTCATACAGTGGTAAACTTAGTTCACTTCTACTATGGTGATACAGTGCTAAACTTAGTTCTCTTCTACCATGATCATACAGTGCTAAACTTAGTTCTCTTGTACCATGGTCATACAGTGCTAAACTTAGTTCTCTTCTACCATGGTCATACAGTGCTAAACTTAGTTCTCTTCTACTATGGTCATACAGTGCTAAACTTAGTTCTCTTCTACCATGCTGATGCAGTGCTAAACTTAGTTCTCTTGTACCATGGTCATACAGTCTAAACTTAGTTCTCTTCTACCATGCTGATACAGTGGTAAACTTAGTTCTCTTGTACCATGGTGATACAGTCTAAACTTAGTTCTCTTCTACCATGGTGATACAGTGGTAAACTTAGTTCTCTTCAACCATGGTGATACAGTCAAATTTAGTTCTCTTCTACCATGGTCATACAGTGGTAAACTTAGTTCTCTTCTACCATGCTGATACAGTGCTAAACTCAGTTCTCTTCTACCAAGGTGATACAGTGGTAAACTTAGTTCTCTTGTACAATGGTGATACAGTCTAAACTTATTTATCTTCTACCATGCTGATACAGTGCTAAACTCAGTTCTCTTTTACCATGGTCATACAGTGGTAAACTCAGTTCTCTTCTACCATGGCCATACAGTGGTAAACTTAGTTCTCTTCTACAATGGTGATACAGTGGTAAACTTAGTTATCTTCTACCATACTGATACAGTGCTAAACTTAGCAGGCCAGAAATGTCACTGATGCCACCTCTATGAAGTTACACTTGTCACTAGTACTAGATCAACACTTGTTTCGAGCGTGTTGGATCAACCTCTGCAACGTTTCCTCAGTGCCACGTAAGAATGTAATGTGTCGCTCGTATTAGAGTGAGATTTGCTCCGACTGAGGTTCAATATACTAATCTTGCTACGTTTCACAAGTAGCAATCAACTTATTCTATTTACCATTCATTAATGGACATGAAGACGAGTACAAATAGGAAGCACGTCTGTCTGTCGCTCAGCAGACGGAGGATCGGACCTCCACCACGTCTTGCGCTGAATGACCCACATGGGTTTAGCGCTTAACATTATTTTTTCGTTTATTTTTCATTTAAGATCAATCATGAGTGTTTGCATTTAAGTCACATCAAGTCAACCCTTTGCTATGTTACATTGGTGGTGATTAACCTCTATATTATAGTGGTGCTAGATCAACCCACTTATGTTACAGTGGTGCTGTATCAAGCTCTGCTGTATTAAAGTGGTGCTAGATCAACCAACGTATGTTACAGTGGTGCTGTATCAAGCTCTGCTGTATTAAAGTGCTGCTAGATCAACCCACTTATGTTAGAGTGGTGCTGTATCAAGCCCTGCTATATTATAGTGGTGCTAGATCAACCCACTTATTTTACAGTGGTGCTGTATCAAGCCCTGCTATATTAAACTGGTGCCAGATCAACCCACTTATGTTACAGTGGTGCTGTATCAACCCCTGCTATATTAAAGTGGTGCTAGATCAACCCACTATGTTACAGGGTGCTGTATCAAGCCCTGCTTATTAAAGTGGTGCTAGATCAACCACTATGTTACAGTGGTGCTGTATCAAGCCTGCTATATTACTGGTGCCAGATCAACCCACTATGTTACATGGTGCTTATCAACCCTGCTATATTAATGGTGCAGATCAACCACTTATTTACAGTGGTGCTGTATAACCCTGCTTATTAATGGTGCAGATACCATTTACATGTGCTGTCACCCTTTTAAATGTGCGATCACCATGTTACAGTGGTGCTGTATCAACCCTGCTTATTAAAGTGGTGCAGATCAACCCACTTATGTTACAGTGGTGCTGTATCAAGCCCTGCTATATTAATGGTGCAGATCAACCCACTATTTACAGTGGTGCTGATCAAGCCCTGCTTATTAAATGGTGCAGATCAACCACTTATGTTACAGTGGTGCTGTATCAAGCCCTCTTATTAAATGGTGCAGATCAACCCACTTATGTTCAGTGGTGCTGTATCAACCCTGCTATATTAAAGTGGTGTAGATCAACCCACTTATGTTAGTGGTGTGTATCAAGCCCTGCTTATTAAAGTGGTGCTAGATCAACCCACTTATGTTACAGTGGTGCTGTATCAAGCCCTGCTGTATTAAAGTGGTGCGAGATCAACCCACTTATGTTACAGTGGTGCTGTATCAAGCCCTGCTGTATTAAAGTGGTGCTCGATCAACCCACTTATGTTACAGTGGTGCTGTATCAAGCCCTGCTGTATTAAAGTGGTGCTAGATCAACCCACTTATGTTACAGTGGTGCTGTATCAAGCCCTGCTGTATTAAAGTGGTGATAGATCAACCCACCTATGTTACAGTGGTGCTGTATCAACCCCTGCTATATTAAAGTGGTGCTAGATCAACCCACCTATGTACAGTGGTGCTGCATCAAGCCCTGCTGTATTAAAGTGGTGCTAGATCAACCCACTATGTTACAGTGGTGCTGTATCAAGCCCTGCTGTATTAAAGTGGTGTAGATCAACCACCTATGTTACAGTGGTGCTGTATCAACCCCTGCTATATTAAAGTGGTGCTAGATCAACCCACCTATGTTACAGTGGTGCTGCATTAAGCCCTGCTGTATTAAAGTGGTGCTAGATCAACCCACTTATGTTACAGTTGTGCTGTATCAAGCCCTGCTATATTAAATGGTGCTAGATCAACCCACTTATGTTACAGTGGTGCTGTATCAAGCCCTGCTATATTACTCTGGTGCCAGATCAACCCACTTATGTTACAGTGGTGCTGTATCAACCCTGCTATATTAAAGTGGTGCTAGATCAACCCACTTATGTTACAGTGGTGCTGTATCAAACCCTGCTGTATTAAAGTGGTGCTAGTTCAACCCACTTATGTTACAGTGGTGCTGTATCAAGCCCTACTATATTACTCTGGTGCTAGATCAACCCACCTATGTTACATTGGTGCCAGATCAACTCCTGCTTTGTTTCACTGGTGTCAAAGCAACTCTGCTAAGATGCTGTGGTATCATAAAGGTCTGGGTTAGGTTTCACTGGTTCAAAACCTACTGTGTTTTCTTGTGAAGAATTAAAGAACACAATACTGTGTCTGGAACAATTCATAACTAACACATGTAACACTGACTTGTTTCACTATCACTACCCCATTCTTATTACCACCTCTGCCACTATTAAATTACTTACTACTACTACTACCTCCACCACTGCTACCACTACTTCTACCATTTCCTCTACCTCCACTCATTCTCCAAGCCCTGTCATCCTCGTGTATGTATATATATATATATATATATATATATATATATATATATATATATATATATATATATATATATTTTATATATATATATATATATATATATATATATATATATATATATATATATATATATATATATATATATATATATATATATATATATATATATATATATATATATATATATATATATATATATATATATATATATATATATATATATGGATGAATTTGGTAGGGTGTGTAAAAGAAGAAAATTGAAAGTGAATATAGGAAAGAGTAAGGTGATGAGGATAACAAAAGATTAGGTGACGAAAGATTGGATATCAGATTGGAGGGAGAGAGTATGGAGGAGGTGAATGTATTCAGATATTTGGGAGTTTACATGTCAGCAGATGGGTCTATGAAGGATGAGGTGAATCATAGAATTGATGAGGAAAAAGGGTGAGTGGAGCACTTCGAGTCTGTGGAGACAAAGAACTTTGTCCATGGAAGTAAAGAAGGGAATGTATGAGAGATAGTTATATCAACACTCTTATATGGGTGTGAAGCATGGGTGATGAATGTTGCAACGAGGAGAAGGCTGGAGGCAGTGGAGATGTCATGTCTGAGGTCAATGTGTGGTGTGAATATAATGCAGAGAATTCGGAGTTTGGAAATTAGGAGTAGGTGCGGGATTACCAAAACTATTATCCAGAGAGCTGGTGAGGGGTTGTTGAGGTGGTTCGGACATGTAGAGAGAATGGAACGAGACAGAATAACTTCGAGAGTGTATAAATCTGTAGTGGAGGGAAGGCGGGTAGGGGTCGGCCTAGGAAAGGTTGGACGGAGGGGTAAAGGAAGTTTTGTGTGCGAGGGGCTTGGACTTCCAGCAAGCATGTGGAGCGTATTTGATAGGAGTAAATGGAGACAAATGGTTTTAATACTTGACGTGCTGTTGGAGTGTGAGCAAAGTAACATTTATGAAGGGATTCAGGGAAACCGGCAGGCCGGACTTGAGTCCTGGAGATGGGAAGTACAGTGTCTGCACTCTGAAGGAGGGTGTTAATGTTGCAGTTTTATGACTGTAGTGAAAAGCACCCTCTGGCAAGACAGTGATGGAGTGAATGATGATGAAAGTTTTTCTTTTCGGGCCACCCTGCCTTGGTGGGAATCGGCCGATGTGTTAATAAAAAAAAAAAAATATATATATATATATATATATATATATATATATATATATATATATATATATATATATATATATATATATATATATATATATATATATTGAATCCCTTCCCTTCGCGCATCTGTGTGACTACTTAATGGTCCAATTCGGACCGAAACGTCGCAGTAAGTTTCATTCTCTTGTGTGCGGGTTGTGTGCGTGTTATGTGTGTGTTGTTCTCTGTTTTCATAAATCGATTCTGCTATATTTCAGTACATCCATAAAAAAAAATCTGTGAATCTGGAAGCCCCAAATTAAGCTTTGATAACTTTCAGTAATAAGTTTTCCCTGTAGTTGCTAATCGTTGAATCCAAATTAACTGAGTTTTTTTTGCAGTAGACAAATTAAGTATTCAAGAAAGGAAAACTTTTAGAGTTCGACAAATCTTTTTCTATATTTTCTTATTCTAACATTTCGATTTCATTTTGCTCATAACTCGAGAACGCCTTGTACAATCGGCTTCAAATTTTCAACTCTTGTGTACAGCAACGAGGACCAGATTCTTGGAACATTTGACATGTTCACGTGCCCAATGACCAAAATTGTTGAACCCAGTTCCAGCTTCCTGGAACTCTCTAAGCTTATTACGGATGAGTATAAGCTTACAAGCTTAGAGAGTTCCTTCTAGGATAACCCTCGCTTCTTCTTGACATCAAGAGCACATGCGACACACCAACACTCTTGAAACAAAAGAGTTAACCCGGTTAGCAATTTTATAATGCTCAATGACATTGTAATCCCCACGAGAGTCATCCCGACCACTACAACAGCAACAACAGCACTGCACAGTACTCGCATGACAAGTTCCAGCACAGACTGCTTGTTCCTGAACAACAGTGCCTTACTTGGCACGACTCTGGTAATGTGTCGGGCAAGTTGTACAAGTGTTAATAAACCCCTGTCACTTATTTGTGTTAGACGAATTAAAATGAAGGATCATTCAGACTCAGCTGCTCCTCGACAAAGAAATATGTGAGTCCTGCACCAGTTTATAAAAACAACAGAAGGGTTTATAATAGAGTTAGAGCATTCAAAGCGAAACCCTGGAGGGCAAGACTGGCTAGTATAGTCTGCTCGGTGATGCGGGAGAGTCTGCTGGAGTTCACTGGAGTCTGCTGCTCGGATCAACATTGTCAGTGTCGGAGGTGCCAAATTAATCCTAGGTTAATTACGGAGCTGCCAGACCTACTTTAGATATCACTTATTTGTTTTGTTAAGTAGTTGCAAATAACTGAATGCAGATGCTGCTATATTTAAGACGCGAGTCAACACACCCAGACAACATTTACCAGTGGCGCACCTGGCGTCATTGATACAGGTGGGGATGTTAGCTGCCCCACCTGTTGTCAGATTATCACCATCTGTGCTTCCCCACCTGTTGTCAGATGATCACCACCTGTATCCAAACACTCAAAAGAACCACAATAAACGTAGCGGTGGAACGTGTCCTGGAAACAACCATTATAAATACGTACGTGGCGCCTGCAAGAACTGCAGTGAGTCGTACCAGGACAACTGCAGGTTGTATTTAAAACCAGGACAACTGCAGGTTGTATTTAAAACCAGGACAACTGCAGGTTGTATTTAAAACCAGGACAACTGCAGGTTGTATCAAAACCTCTCCCCACCAAGAGTGCGTGTGATCACAGCTCATGTCCTTGTTATCCAGGGTACTGAAATGACTTAGAGAGATGACTGATGTACATGACCAAACAGTACTATTCAAGTTACCTTAAAGACAAGTGAAAAAAAACACCTTGATACTTAACTGGCTGTAAAGTCGTGACTCTGAGAGAGATGTATTTATGACCAGACATATTTAAGTGATGAGAAAGTAATTGCATGTTAGTGAAGAAAATTTTATAAATGTTATCAAGGAAAACGACGAAAAAAAGGATATTAGAAAATAGATGTTAACACAAATTTTAATAAAAATAGTAAAATCATAATATAATAAAAGAATTAATAATAATAATAATAATAATAATAATAATAATAGTATTAATAATAATAATAATATTATTATTATAATCATTATAATTATTTTACTGTTCTAGAAATAAAAATTGTTATTAGGTAAATTGAACATATTTTCATTAATATTGGAACACAATGAAATATATATATATATATATATATATATATATATATATATATATATATATATATATATATATATATATATATATATATATATATATATATATATATATATATATATATATATATATATATATATATATATATATATATATATATATATATATATATATATATATATATATATATATATATATATATATATATATATATATTACAGGTGTATTTCTTTAAGTGTATATATGTTGAGTTTATACTTATATCACTACTTAAGGAATTAAAATATTTTTGCCTGGAGGTGAAAGCATTACAAGGAGCCTTCATGACCTAAGTGCAGTAGATAGGCTTCAAACCTCATTAACCAGCTTATATACTTCAGCTGTCTCGTGATTTTGATGGTAAAGAAACGTAAGTTTGAAATATTTCATAGTTCATCGCTACTGTACACTGAGAGTTTACTGCGATTCTTATCTTAGTGATTCAGTAATTCTTAACTGGTGGCGAGTGTATGATATACACCCTTAATGAAGATTATGTGGTCGATAGGCTTTCAACCTATTATACCAAAATTTAAGACACATTCCATGAATAATTGAACATGTTTTCAGATTTCACGATATTGTTTGTATACGTTTCGCCATCGTGTATATGTTTCACTATCTTTCCTCTATGATTCACAACCTTGAAGGTGTATCACTACCATTGATGGTGAGTAACACAGCAGACAGAGGGAGAGAGAGTGTTTGTGATGCTCTCTCTCACCAGACTGACACTGTGCTAAAGTTAGCACCTCGGAGTAGTACTAGCCACACTGATGCCACCCCCACCTCGCTAGGTTATGCTAAACTGGTGCCACCTCCACCTCGCTAGGGTATACTACACTGATGCCACCTCCACCTCGCTAGCTTATACTACACTGATGCCACCCCCACCTCGCAAGGTTATACTAAACTGGTGCCACCTCCACCTCGCTAGGTTATACTACACTGATGCCACCCCCACCTCGCTTGGCTATACTACACTGATGCCAACTCCACCTCGCTTGGTTATACTACACTGATGCCACCCCTAGGTCGCTTGGTTATACTACACTGATGCCACCTCCACCTCGCTAGGTTATACACTGATGCCATACCCATTTGACTAGGTTATACACTGATGAGACACGCACCTTTCTAGGTTATACACTGATACCACCCACTCCTGGCTAGGTTACACACTGATGCCACACCCACATGGCTAGGTTATACATTGGTGCCACACCAACTTGGTTAGAAAATACATTGGTGCCACACAACCTGGCTAGGTTATGCATTGGTGCCACACCCACCTGGCTAGATTATACATTGGTGTCACACCCACCTAGCTAGGTTATACACTGATGCCACACCCACTTAGCTAGGTTATACACTGATGCCACACCCACCTGGCTAGGTTATACACTGATGACACACCCACATGGCTAGGTTATACACTGATGCCACACCCACCTGGCTAGGTTATTCACTGATGCCACACCCACCTGGCTAGGTTATACACTGATGTCACACCCACCTGGCTAGATTATACACTGATGCCACACTCACCTGGCTAGGTTATACACTGATGCCACACCCACCTGGCTAGGTTATACACAGCAGCAAGAGTGAGCACATTACTAAGTTGAGGTGTTTGGTTAGTCTGGCGTTGGGATAAAATAAACTTTTATGCGTATTCTCCGAAGATCTCATTTGTAAACTGGCGGAGCTCTGGTGAGCCAGGAGAGTCTGGGACACCTTCTCAGAAGCTCTGGTGAGCCAGGAGAGTCTGGGACACCTTCTCAGAAGCTCTGGTGAGCCAGGAGAGTCTGGGACACCTTCTCAGGAGCTCTGGTGAGCCAGGAGATTCTGGGTCATCTTCTCAGGAGCTCTGGTGTACCGGTAGAGTCTGGGACACCTTCTCAGGAGCTCTAGTGAGCCAGGAGAGTTTGGGACACCTTCTCAGGAGCTCTGGTGAGCCAGGCGAGTCTGGGACACCTTCTCAGGAGCTCTGGTGAGCCAGGCGAGTCTGGGACACCTTCTCAGGAGCTCTGGTGAGCCAGGAGAGTCTGGGACACCTTCTCAAGAGCTCTGGTGAGGCAGGAGAGTCTGGGATACCTCAGGAGCTCTGGTGAGCCAGGAGAGTCTGGGACACCTCAGGAGCTCTGGTGAGCCAGGAGAGTCTGGGACACCTTCTCAGGAGCTCTGGTGAGCCAGGAGAGTCTGGGACACCTTCTCAGGAGCTCTGGTGAGCCAGGAGAGTCTGGGAGACCTTCTCAGGAGCTCTGGTGAGCCAGGG
>WNWK01008487.1:20000-84222 GCA_009830355.1 Cherax destructor | reverse complement strand
AGTAGTGTGGACAGTATGGGAAGCCGAGGTAGGGACCTCGGAGCCAAGAATATCAAAAGGATTCGAGACAGGGGTGATTGAGGATGAGGCGACCACAGAGTAAGCCGTGGAAGTTGGGACCCCAGAAGCGGGGCGACGTTTAGCAATTCGAGAATAGGAAATCCGGGGAAGTCTCCCTTGAAGGCGTAGATGAGAGACGGCCATAGCATATGAGAAGCCTTCCGCCTCTTTGAGACAACGGATTTCCCGCTCATTCAGGTAAACCTGAATACGACGCATGTGCCTCATGACAGTTAAGGCAAGAGGGAGGTAGAGTACAAGAACTGGCATGGTCGTCAGCACCACAGACTGGGCATTCGGCCATGAACCTGCAATATTTCGCTGGATGACCAAAATGCCAGCAGTTTCTACACTGTTGCGGTGTAGGGGTCACCTTTCGAACTTGTAAACGTTGACCTGCAATGTAAACCGAAGGTGGTAGTTCACGGCAGTCAAATGTTAAACGAGCTATATTGCAAGGATAACGTCTTCGCTTGTTGGCAGGGAAGACAAAAGTGTCAAATTTAAGGATAGGGAGTTCTTGGAGCTCAAGCTGCTCTAAAATGTCATCACCACATGCCTGGAAATTCCGTTGGACAATGGTGTGGGGCAAAATGACAGAACCACAACAAGAATTGAGGGAATGGTGCTTGTCAATAGTAACAGGAGTAGTATCAATGGTTGTAAGAAGAGAAAAATCGCGAGCTTGGCCAGCATTCTGGACCGTGATGATGCGAGTGCCGCTCTTGAGAGCATGAAATGAGATGTCTTTACCAACATGGCGAAGCAGAGCCTTACCAATACTATGGTCTGAAAGATAGGTATTAGGAGAAGTTGGTCGCAGAGTAAAAAACTTTGTCCATTGAGTAGTTTGAAACAGAGAGTTTAAGGGGAGTGCGTGACGAGCTGGTCGTTTCTGAGATGAACGAGAAGGAAGTGTCGAATCGTCGTGTGTGGGTCTTGGTCGTTTGGGTGTGGGACCGGGGGTGGTCCGATGGGAGACGGGCGAGCGATTCGAAAATTTCCGCACCGTCGAGGGAGAAGCCGGAATCACGGTCAGAGAAGAGCGAAGGTCAGACGTATCGAAAGGGCCAGTCGGGTCCCTGGTACCTGAAGCAGGTGACGAACCGGCACCAGCAAGAGGTACAGGGGTATTAGGGTTGTCCGAAGAGTCGTCCATTAATGAGGTAGGGTCAGAACTAGGTGCGGTATCAAGGGGCCCGGGGGTAGGTTCACAGATTAGGGCATCCACGGTTAGGTTACTTCTTTCTTTTTTTTTTTAAGAAAAAAAAAGAAAGAAGAAAATAAAATAAAAATAAAAAAAAGAATAAAAAAAAGGGGTGAACGTGGAGGAATAGCTCCTAGGAGGAATGAAAGGGGCGTAAATCCCCCTCCGCGCCCAAGAGGACCTCAACACCGCAAGTAGTGCAGATGCTGCATGGAACCCGTGCCATACCCTACCCTTCATGCCAGTAAACCAGCAATCCGGGATAGCAACCTCACATCCACCGAGCCACCTCGGCGGACAAAAGAGAGGGCGGCCGGATATCCGCCACAAAGCATACCGCCTTTGGCCACCACCCCCGGAATCCGAAATGTGGCCTCCATAGATACACCCGTCGCCCCAAAGATACCCAAGGCCACCCCCCGGGAGACCGGAGAGGTATCGGGACATCCCCAGGCGATCCAGATTCCACGGCAAATTACACCACCGCCGAGAACCTCAACGGAATGGGATTGGACCACGGTACCCTTACCCCTACCTAGGAACTAGAAAGCCTGTGGAGAGAAGCTCCCAGGGTAAAAATGGGAAGGAAATAAGGGAGGGATGAGGAGGAGGAGGAGGAAAGGGAAAAGGGAGGATGGGGAAGATGGGAAAGGGGAGGGGGGATTGGGGGGTAATTAGGTTTGGTCTGAGGAAGAAGACCAAGAGGTCCAATTCCTCAGACCGATAGCCTCTTTACCGCGACAAGGAGCCCCCCTTAAAGAGGTTTAGTGATCAAAGAAAAGCTTTTGGTACAGTAGACCACAACAACCTGCTACTCAAATTAGAACATTATGGAGTCTGAACCTTCAAGGAATGTGCCTTAATGCCAGCAAGAGGCTCTTGACCTAAAAAAAAAAAAAATTCCCTCCTTCCTTGTATTAAACTTGAATGTTTCCCATTATAAAGGCATTATATGACCCCTACCCCTCAAGGAAAGTTCCTTAATGCTGGTGAGGGGCTCTTCATCTAATGACTTAGACCTGTGCTTCCCTTCCTTAGATCAAACTTGAATGTCTCACATTCTCCCAAGCACAGGAGGGCCCTGCTTATACAGCAGGTTAGGTTCTGGGCTAATGCTGTAAAGCAAAAATCACTGTAAAGTGAAACAGCCTTTTTTCACTTTCAAATGCATATAAAAGCCTGATAACATGTTACACTATCATATATTAAGTGAGCAACAGAGCAAGGCCTAAAAAGTGCACATACAGTACACGCACTACTTACCTTAAAATATTTTCGTCCTTAGCTTATAGTGAGTGGTGAATATATTTATTGTAAGAAGTCTGAATAAATGAAGAATGGGCATAATTGAAAACCGCGGCATTAGTGAAACGCCATAAAGCAAAGCGCTGTAAGGTTGGGCCCTGTCTGTACTGTATAACCCTTACAGCTTTCCCAAGAATGTAATAACATATGACCCTTAACCCTTTGACTGTCGCGACCCCAAATCATAATGTGTGTCTGTCGCAAAATATTCGGAAAAAAAAAATTCTTATGAAATGATAGAATCTTTTCCCTATGGTAATGACACCAGAAGTACGAAATTTGATGATAAACTTACAGAATTATGCTTTAGTGAAGTTAGCGATCTCAGCGATATTTATGCATCGGCGATTTCGCCCACTTTGAGCCCTATTTTCGGCCAATTCAATTGTTCCAGTCGACCAAACTCGTAGCTATTTCTTTAGAATTTCATTTGTTCTATCGATTGAGTACAAGAAACCGCCCATTTACCAATTTCAACTACCCAATTAAGTGGTCAGAAATTGGCAATTTGGCCAATTTCATGCAAATTAAAAAAGATGCCAATTTCAAAATAGGGTCCAGAATGAACAATTTCTCTTGCTTTCTATTTTGAATTTTTATTCACACAAAAAATAGAAGATTTACTGTTATGCAGACCACTGCATTATCGTAATAATTGTATAAATAATGTCAACCCATTCGTGACTGCATATTAGAATGGCTAGTTGGACACTTATTGGACATTTCCATTACTTTGAACCCAATTTCAAGGTTCTTTTCATCGTGAAACCAATCAAAATCATCTGTATTTCTGTAATATGTCTTCCATTCTATCAACTGAGACCAAGAAAACGAGAATACAACCAAAAATATACATACTATACGAAAATACCCCTCAAAGTCGGCGTTTTAATCCAAAAACACAGTCGGGTTTTTTTTTTTCTCATTATGCACTGCATGCTGCAGGATTTTTGTTTATACTGCGCACACTGACTACACAGACCCATTCACTCACATGTAGGCCTACCAGCTTTCTCTTGCTTGATTTGAAGCCGCTAGAATTTTGGCGTATTAATACGTCAAAAACACTAACTCGTAAGACGTATATATACGACAGAAACAGTGAAAGGGTTAAGGCTTTAGAGCTTCCCAAATGAAAAATGTATTAAGTGAGGAACACAGGTTAGTGAGGTATGCACAGGAAAGTTCAGCCCTGTTCCAGCACATGAAAAACCACAATCACAATATAAAAGGGAAAGAAAATATCACACAAAACCAACTGCCAGTTCTAAAAGAATATATGAATTAGCATTGATTGAATACACAAACTTTAACCTGACAATCCTAATGGAAGTTCCTTGGTGCTGGTGATGGGGCTCACTTGACCTGCTACCCTTCATAATGTGCCACTTGTACATTCTGTTGCTAAGGACCCCAGTTAGGGGTAATCTTTTTGACGAGTTTTACTGTTAAGAACCCATCAAGGGGGAGTGCCTTGATGCCAGTGAAGGCTTCTTGATCTGAAGAACTGGAGCTACCCTCCCATTCCTGAAGATGATGTATGACCCTCATAGCAAGCTTGTGTGAGCACGTTACATAAAAGTGAATGGAGACAAGTAATTTCTTAATGGACATGTTGGAGTGAGCAGGGTAACTTTTACCAAGGGATTCAGGGAAACCGGTTAGCCAGGTTTGAGTCCTGGAGGTGAGAACAACAGTGCCAGCACTATGAAGGAGCAGTGGGGATGTCGCAATTGGAGGGGTAATCTGTGATGTTAGCACACTTCTGGAATGATGGCAATTGAGTGACTGTTGGTGAGTGTGTTTTCTTCTTTGGGTCACCCTGCCTTGGTATGAGACCACCCTTGTCTCATACCAAGAATAGATCCTGGTTTTTTTTTTTTTCTCCCTATACTGGTGTTATTGCTACTCTGCATCCTTTGAGATTCCAGTGTAATTATTTAGTGGTAATTTTTATCCAGCAGAAGCATATCAACTGCAGAGACTGTGCTCTAATATTTTTAAGACAGATAAAAGAAAATAATCAGATTACTTTTCTGTAAAAAAATGGTCACTTAATTGCATACCATTATATATTTACAGCCTCTCCTTACTTAACAACTGAGTTCTGTTACTAAGACCACATCGGTAAACGAATTCGTTGCTAAGTAAGGAGCATACTATAATGGTAATGGGTCGTGTCAACCCTCTTTGGTATTGTTTTAATGTACCTCTGCACCATTTATAACATTTTTAGTATATTTTTAAATGTTTATACAGCAGTATACTGTATATTATAATAAACAGAATAGAGGAAATCAGTTCTAATATACATTGTCAGAGAGCCCGTCATAAGTCCGAGTCGTTGGTAAACGAGTACGTTGCTAAGTGAGGAGAGGATGTATATGCAAAATTACTTACATTTCAAATATCACTGGAGAAAAATAAACAGGCAATTAATTCTCAATTCTAGTGAAAGTGCACAAACAATAATTATAAAAATTCCATATATAGTTCATGTAGAAACAAAACTAAAATAATTCTAAACCATTTATATGATAGGCCCAAGTGTTCATGAAACTATTACCTTAACTCGATGTAATACAAAGATACAGCGCAACAGGTATATACAGTACTCGTAATTCTCGCAACTGTAATTTGCATTACAGTAATGTGATTTAAATTTTCCTCCCAAGACCAAGAGTCACTCATGAAATACCACTTTGTTGCATGGTAGGATACTTTACTTCGACACCCAAGACAATATCATTATTTTAGGGAAAGTCCTAGTTTCATTCCTTGGTGTAAGAACCTACCAACGTGGTAAGCTGTTTTCTGGACGTGTCCCGTAAAACACTTCTTTTCTTCTTTTCTTTCAACATGTCGGCCATTTCCCACCGAGGCAGGGTGGCCCAAAAGGAAAAACGAAAGTTTCTCCTTTTACATTTAGTAATGTATATACAGGAGAAGGGGTTACTAGCCCCTTGCTCCCGGCATTTTAGTCGCCTCTTACGACACGCATGGCTTACATAGGAAGAATTCTGTTCCACTTCCCCATGGAGAAAAGAGGAAATAAGAACAAGAACTAGTAGTAAGAAAATAGAAGAAAACCCAGAGGGGTGTGTGTATATATATGCTTGTACATGAATGTGTAGTGTGACCTAAGTGTAAGTAGAAGTAGCAAGATGTACCTGAAATCTTGCATGTTTATGAGACAGAAAAAAGACACCAGCAATCCTACCATCATGTAAAACAATTACAGGCTTTCGTTTTACCCTCACTTGGTAGGACGGTAGTACCTCCCTGGGCGGCTGCTGTCTACCAACCTACTACTACCTCCCGTAAAACACATTCGTGTTTAATAAATCATTTTCAGTCTCTTCATCACCCTGTTTTATCTATGGATATTAACCATGGCACCCAAATGAAGTCTATCCATGCTGAAGGTGCCAAAAAGTAAATTGCTAAACTATGCCTATGATTGATATACTGAAGGGTGGTGCATTGGTCATAAAGGTGGCATATGCATTTGGTGTTAAAGAATCAACAATTTGTTCAGTTCAAGAAATCAAGGTGAAGGTAGAGTTTGACAATGAGTAATCTATAATGTGATAGAATTGCAACTGGGTCATTACAAGAAAACATGACATAAAAATTTCTAAATGTGTGGATCATTTCAGTTTGCTTCTGTAAGCTAATGAGTCAGGTGATCGAAGGTGCAAGTCTGTTTTTCACTCCCAGAATCCCCATGCTTTAAAAGATAAAGACAAAACAACTTTTCATGTTTGGTGGTATAACAAGACACCATGGACGAGCGAGAAACTGTTTGTGGCACTGTAGGCCATAGCCATCCTTTCCACTCCAAAATTATTGTGCACCAGTAAACAGAATTTGAGGTAAATGTTTTTTATATAACCATTTTTACCTACATGTATGCCTCTTTCTCACCATTTAAACTTCACCACAGTACAGGTATTGTACAAGGCCCATTGACTACAATGTTAGGTAAGAATAACTAATTATTAATGCAATAATTTTTTTCTCAACGCAATCTTATTTTTTCCATATCTTCTTACCATAAGTCGTGATATCACAAGTAGTGCTGATCCTAGGAATGTAACATAACCAAATTATGAGAGTTTGTGTACTCACCTATATGTGCTTGCAGGGGTTGAATCTTAACTGCTAACCTGACCTTGCCTCTCAACTCCCTGCTTGCCAGATTCACTGTCTCCTAGCCTCGTGGGCCCTGTCACACCTTCTCATCAACCCCTCAGGGAAGGTTTCTTGTTGCTGATGGGACCCTTGATCTAAGGCACTGGGCCTGTGCTTTAATTCCATGAGTAGTCGGAATGCCTTCTATTCCTCCAGGCACTGTATGACCCCTATGGATTTTAGCACTCCCCCCATGATTTTTTTTTTTTTTCAAAACGTCGGTGGTCTCCCACCGAGGCAGGGTGACTCAAAATGAAAGAAAATCCCCAAAAAGAAAATACTTTCATCATCATTCAACATTTTCACCTCACTCATACATAATCACTGTCTTTGCAGAGGCGCTCAGATACGACAGTTTAGAAGTCCCTCTAAAGTGCCAATATCCCATACCCCTCCTTTAACACTTTGGGGGTCCAAGGGGTCTCTCTGAAACTCGTTCTCAGGGTCAACGAATTTCAAAAAAAAAAAAAAAAAACTTTTTTCTTATGAAATGACAGAGAATCTTTTTCCAATCATAACGCCACAAAAATTATTAAATTTGATCAAAAACTAACTGAATTATGCTTTCGCGAATTTTGCGGTATCCATGACATTTACGCATCGGCGATTTCGCCCAATTTGAGCCCTATTTTCGGCAAATTCCAATGTTTCAGTCTACTAATATTATAGCTATTTCGCTGGAACTCCATTTCTACTATCGATTGAGTACAAGAAACTGCCTATTTACCAATTTCAACTATCCAAAATAGTGGTCAGAAAATGGCAATTTGGCCAATTTCACACAAATTTCAAACGATGCCAATTTCAAAATAGGGTCCATAATAAACAAGGCAGACATTCCTGGCACTAAAATAACATCTTCTCTGTTCATTAGTCACATCTCCAGGCCCCTCTTGCATTACTTTTGCTTTCCATTTTGAACTTTTATTCTCACAAAAAATAGAAGATTTACTGTTATGTATACAACTGCATCATTGTAAAAATGGTATAAATAATATCAGCGCACTTGTGCAAGAATATTTGACTCTCCAGTTGATGTGTATTGGACACATGGTGTGATTTGTTTACTCTTGAACATCGGCCAAAATCGAACATTTTTGCTACTTTGCGCTCAGTTTCAAGGTACTTGTCATCGTGAAACCGGTCAAAATTAACTCTATTTCTGTAATATCTATTCTATAAAATGAGACTAAGAAAACGAGAATACAAGCATAAATACCATACGAAAATAGACTGCAAAGTCGCTGTTTTAAACCAAAAACACAGTTTTTTTCCTCATTATGCACTGTGTGGTGCAGGAATTTTTTTATACTGCGCACACTGACCGCACAGACCAATTCTATCACATCTAGGCCTAACAGCCTGTTTCTGCTTGATTTGAGGGCGCTAGAATTTAGGCATACTAGTACGTCAATAACCCCAGGGCGTAAGACGTACTAGTACGACCAAAACCCCGAAAGGGTTAAAGTGCAGGCATCATACTTCCCATTTCCATGACTCAAGTCTGGCTAACCGGTTTCCCTGAATCCCTTCACAAAATATTACCCTGCTCACACTCCAACAGCTCAAGTCCCAAAAACCATTCGTCTCCATTCACTCCTATCTAACACGTTCATGCATGCTTGCTGGAAATCCACGCCCATCGCCCACAAAACCTCCTTTACCCCCTCCCTCCAACCTTTTCGAGGACGACCCCTACCCCGCCTTCCTTCCATGATTGTAATAACATAATCTTAAAACTTTGTACGAAGTCTGCCTCCACCACAACTTCATCAAGGTCATTACACTTCTCTACCACCGAAACTGAAGAAATACTTCCTGACTTTTTTGTGATTCGCCTGTGTCTAACTTCCAACTGTGGCTTTCTCCGTGTGTACATATGTACAGTGGACCCCCGAGTTTCGTAAAAACTTCACTCCTGAAGTCTGCTCAAGCACCATTACCGAACGAATTTACTCCCTTAAGGAAAAATGTCACGTAGGTTAGTCTATTTCAGACCCCCAAAAATACACTTCCACAAGCACTTACAATATTATACTTACATAATTGTACGATTTCCGGGGTTTACGAAACTCGGGGGTCCACTGTACGTGTAATTTTTTTTCACCACCATTCACTCTCACAGTCTTGCCAGAGCTGTGTTGATGCTACAGTTCAGATGCCCCCTCTAAGCTGCAAATATCCCCACCCCATCTTCAGAAAGCAGGCACTGTACTTCCCACCTCCAGGAACTCAAGTCCGACTAACCGGTTTCCCAGAATCACTTAAGAAATGTTACCTTGTTCACACTCCAATAGCTCATCAGGTACCAAAAACCATTTACCTCCACTCACTAATATTTAACAGGCAAACACATGCCTGCTGGATGTCCAAGCCCCTACAAACACAAAAGCTGAAATATTAAAAATGATACAAAATGCACTAGAAAAAAATTTAATTAATGAAAAACATTAGGAGTTTCAACTAAGTACAGTGGACCCTATTCTTTCCAGAATGCTGTTTGAGTGCCATTACCGAACAAATTTGTTCCCATAAGAACAAATGTAAATTAGATTAGTCGTTTCAGACCCCCAAAAATACACTTACAAAAGCACTTACGAAAATACACTTACATAATTGTTCGAGTTTGGAGGTGAACGAAAACCGAGGGTCCACTGTACTACACAATTTACATTTTTTTTTACAGCATACTCCTGTGAAAGACACTTTACATTCAAGGTTCCAATTATACATATTTAAATGGTACATTATATATATATATGTATTTGTTTTACGTGATGGTAGGAGTGCTGGTGTCATTTTTCTGTCTCCTAAACACACAGGATAACAGGTATATCTTGCTACTTTTACTTAAAGTTAGGTCACACTACACATGCATGTACACTTTGGTTACTATTGGAATTTTATGAGGTTTCTATAAAATCCAACTTGCCTCCTAAATCTAACACTGAGCAGCATTATAGGACCATGTCTTCTTTGTAATCACTGACTCAATTATTTCAAGCCTTACACACAAGTCACAACACTAATTTGTATAGTTACGGTAATTACGAAAAAGGCTGGCAGTAAGTGTTGACTGTAAGGAGGCTGGCAGAATCTTGCTTGTTCTCGAGGAAGACAAAAAAAATACGTGAAATCATAAGTTAACTTGCCATATCCAAGAAGGAAATGGATGCGAATGCATTCACTTTTTTCTTAATAGTTCTTGTTCTTGTTAATATTTTTCCTTTCATATCCATGAGGAAATGGAATAAGAATCTTTCCTCCATAAGCCATGCATGTTGTAAAGTCAACTAAAATGCTGGTAGCAATGGGCTAGTAACTCCTTTTTCCCATATAGCTTACTAAAAATAGAAAGAAGAAAACCTTTAAGTTGGGATGTTTGAATGTGCATATATGTAGTGCGGACAATAAGAGATAATTTGTAGATTTCATGAAAGAAAAGCTGGATGTCCTGGCTCTAAGTGAAACAAAGCCGAAGGGGGTAGGAGTTTCTGTGGGGAGAAATAAATGGGATTAGGTCAAGGGATTTCTAATAGAGCTAAAGGAGTAGAAATAATATTGAAGGATCAGTTATGGCAGGAAAAGAGGGAATATAAATATATAAATTCAACGATTATGTGGAGTAAAATAAGGGTTTGATGTGAAAAGTGGTTTATAGTAAGTGTTTATGCACCTGGAGAAGAGAGAAGTGTAGAGGGGAGAGTGAGAGTGTGAGAGAGTGAAAGCGAGAGAGAGCAAGTGAGAGCGAGAGTGTGTGTGTGTGTGTGTGTGTGTGTGCTTGGGGAGTTTTGAACCAAGTGAGATAATACTTGTGGTTTGGGGCCTAAATGCTAAAGTGGGTAACACTATTGTGGAGGTAGTAGTAGGTAAGTTTGGGGTTCGGGGGTAAATGAAAATAAGGGGCTTTTAATTGAACTATGTATAGAGGTTTGGTGATACATATTTTAAGAAAATGAGGATAAATAAGTATACATGATATAGCATGTAATGAAAGTAGTTTGTTAGATTATGTATTGGTGGATAAAAGGTTGACGGGTAGGATTCAGGATGTGCATGTTCATAGAGGGGCAACAAACATATCAGACCATTATTTAGTTGTAGCTACAGTTAGAGTAAGAAGCAGATGGGGCAAAAGGAAAATGGCAACAGTAAATAAGATAGAGGTCAAAGTTTTGTACAAACTAAGGGAGGAGGAAGTTAGGGTGAGATATAAGCAGCTACTGGGAGAAAGGAGGGCTAATGAAAGTATAGGCAGTGAAGGGGTTTTGAAGAGGGGTGGGATAGTTTTAAAAATACAGTGTTAGAATGCCAGGCAGAAGTTTGTGGCTATAGGAAGTTGGGTGTAGAAGGAAAGAGGAGTGATTGGTGGAATGATGAGGTTAAGGGTGTGATAAAACATAAAAAGGTAGCTTATGAGAGGTTTTTACAAAGCAGAAGCGAGATAAAAAGGGTGAAGTATATGGAGAGTAAAAGATTGGTGAAGAGTGGTGAGGAAGTGCAAAAGGAGAGCAAATGAGACTGGGTGAGGTGCTGTCAACAAATTTTGCTGAAAATAAGAAAAATTTTAGAAGCGAGATAAATAGGTTAAGAAAGCCTAGGGAATAAATGGAATTGACAGTTAAAAACAGAATAGGGGAGTTGGAGGTATTCGGAAGATGGCGGGAATATTTTGAGGAACTTAAATGATGAAGAGAGGAAGAAATTTCATGCATAGGCCAAGGAGGTATATCTTTTAGGAGTGATGAGGAACAAGATGTGTGTGGGGAGGTATGCGAGGCACTGGAACTGATGGGATCATGACAGAAATGTTAAAAGCAGGTTTGGATATACTTTTGGAGTGGTTGGTACTTTTGTTCAATAAATGTAAGAGGGGACGGTACCTAGGGCTTGGCAGAGAGCGTGAATAGTTCCTTTACACAAAGGGGAACAAAAGAGAATGTAAAAATTACAGGGGAATAAGTCTTTATACAAAAGGAAGGGGAACAAAAGAGAATGTAAACATTATAGGGGAATTACAGGGTAATTTCATGTACTGGCCAGGGAGGTACAACATCGTTTAGGAGTGAAGAAGAGCAGGATGTGAGTGTGGGGGAGGTGCGTGAGGCATTACGTAGAATGAAAGGGGGTAAAGCAGCTGGAACTGACGGGATCATGACAGAAATGTTAAAAGCAGGGAGATATAGTGCTGGAGTGGTTGGTATTTTTGTTTAATAAATGTATGAAAGAGGGAAGGTACCTAGGAATTGGCAGAGAGCATGTATAGTTCCTTTATATAAAGGAAGGGGATAAAAGAGAGTGTAAAAATTATAGGGGAAGAAGTTTACTGAGTATACCAGGTAAAGTGTATGGCAGGGTTATTATTGAAAGAATTAGAGGTAAGACAGAGAGTAGGATTGCAGATGAGCAAGGAGGCTTTAGAGTGGGTAGGGAATGTGTAGATCAAGTGTTTACAGTGAAGCATATATGTGAACAGTATTTAGATAAAGGTAGAGAAGTTTTATTGCATTTATGGATTTAGAAAAGGCATATGATAGAGTGGATAGGGAGCAATGTGGCAAATGTTGCAAGTGTATGGAATAGGTAGTAAGTTACTGAAGGCTGTAAAGAGTTTTTATGAGGATAGTGAGGCTCAGGTTAGGGTGTGTAGGGGAGAGGGAGATTACTTCCGGTAAAGTAGGTCTTAGACAGGGATGTGTAATGTCACCATGGTTGTTTAATATATTTATAGATGGGGTTGTAAAAGAAGTAAATGCTAGGGTGTTGGGGAGAGGGGTGGGATTAAATTATGGAGAATTTAATGCAAAATGGGAGTTGACACAGTTACTTTTTGCTGATGATACTGTGCTTATGGGAGATTCTAAAGAAAAGTTGCAAAGGTTAGTGGACAAGTTTGGGAGTGTGTGTAAAGGTAGAAAGTTAAAAGTGAACATAGATAAGAGTAAGGTGATGAGGGTATCAAACGATTTAAATAAAGAAAAATTGGATATCACATTGGAGAGAGGGATTATGGAAGAAGTAAATGTTTTCAGATATTTGGGAGTTGACGTGTCAGCGGATGGGTTTATGAAGGATGAGGTTAACCATAGAATTAATGAAGACAAAAAGGTGAGTGGTGCATTGAG
The DNA here is from genome assembly GCA_009830355.1 of Cherax destructor. Lineage (NCBI taxonomy): Eukaryota > Metazoa > Arthropoda > Malacostraca > Decapoda > Parastacidae > Cherax > Cherax destructor. Next base: position 71,331 of record WNWK01008487.1, on the reverse strand, counting down.
GTATCTGTGGAGACAAAAAACGTTATCCATGGAGGCAAAGAAGGCAATGTACGAAAGTATAGTGGTACCAACACTCTTATATGGGTGTGAAGCATGGGTTGCAAATGCTGCAGCGAGGAGGAGGCTGGAGGCAGTGGAAATGTCCTGTCTAAGGGCAATGTGTGGTGTAAATATTATGAAGCAAATTCGGAATGTGGAAATTAGGAGAAGGTGTGGAGTTACTAAAAGTATTTGTCAGAGGGCTGAAGAGGGGTTGTTGAGGTGGTTTGGTCATTTAGAGAGAATGGATCAAAGTAGAATGACTTGGAGAGCGTATAAATCTGTAGGGGAAGGAAGGCGGGGTAGGGGTCGTCCTAGAAAGGTTGGAGGGAAGGGGTAAAGGAGGTTTTGTGGGCGAAGGGCTTGGACTTCCAGCAAGCATGTGTGAGCGTGTTAGATAGGAGTGAATGGAGACGAATGGTTTTTGGGACATGACGATCTGTTGGAGTGTGAGCAGGGTAACATTTTGTGAAGGGATTCAGGAAAACCAGTTAATTGATTTAGTTGGACTTGAGTCCTGGAAATGGGAAGTACAATGCCTGCACTTTAAAGGAGGGGTCTGAGATAGTGACAGCTGGGAGGGATTATTCTCAGCTGTCGTATCTGAGCTCCTCTGCAAAGACAGTGATTATGTATGAGTGTGGTGAAAGTGTTGAATGATGATGAAAGTATTTTCTTTTTGGGATTTTCTTTCTTTTTGGGATTTTCTTTCTTTTTGGGTCACCCTGCCTCGGTGGGAGACGGCTGGCTTGTAGAAAAAAAAAAAAAAAAGTTTATTTGTGCACCTCTGCAAAGACAGTGATTGTGTGTGAATGATGGTGAAAGTGTTATTATTATATTAAAAAAATGAAGCACTAAACCTACAAGGGTCATACAGCGCAGCAGGGCGGGGAAGGGTGCAGGTGTATTGGGCAGCAAGAGGAAGAGGGATTATTATTAGGTCATGCAGTGCAGCGGGGTGGGGATAGTGCAGGAGTAGAAGGTAGCAAGAGGGTGAGGTAGAAAGGGCTGTGAGGAGTGCTAGAGGAATCAAAGTTTGTGCAGCAAATTAGTTGCTGTCAAAAAAGTCAACGAGAATGTCTGGGTTAAAGGAGGATCCATTAGCAAGAAGGGAAGATAAAGTAAGGGCATTAGAGTGGTGACAATGTCAGAGGTGAAAGTGTTTGTTTCTTTTTTAGGGTCACCCTGCCTCAGTGGGAAACTGCCAATGAATTTAAAATAAAAACGTTTACTGAGTATACCAGGTAAAATGTACAGTAGGGTTATTGAAAGGATTAAAGGTAAGACAGAGAGCAGGATCACTGATGAGCAAGGAGGCTTTAGAATGGGAAAGGGATGTGTAGACCAAGTGTTTACACTGAAGCATTTAAGTGAATAATATTTAGAAGTTATCATTGCATTTATGGATTTAGAAAAGGCATATGATAGGGTGGAAAGATGTTGGCAGTGTATGGAATAGGTAGTAAGTTACTAAATGCTGTAAAGAGTTTTTATGAGGATAGTGAGATTAGGGTCTGTAGGAGAGAAGATTACTTCGCAGTAAAAGTAGGTATTAGACAGGGATGTGTCATGTCACCATGGTTGTTTAACATAATTATAGATGGAGTTGTAAAAGAAGTAAATGTTAGGGTGTTGGGGAGAGGGGTGGAATTAAATTATGGGGAATCAAATACAAAATGGGAGTTGACAAAGTAACTTTTTGCTGATACTGTGCTCTCGGGAGATTCTAAAGAAAACCTGCAAAGGTTAGTGGACGAGTTTGGGAGGGTGTGTAAAGGTAGAAAGTTGAAAGCGAACATAGATAAGAGTAAGGTGATAAGGGTATCAAACTATTTAGATAAAGAAAAATTGGATATCACATTGGAGGGAGTATGGAAGAAGTGAATGTGTTCATATATTTGGAAGTTGATTTGTCAGCTGATGGGTTTATGAAGGATGAGGTTAACCATAGAACTGATGAAGGAAAAAAAGTGAGTGGTGCTTTGAGGTATCTGTGGAGACAAAAAATGTTATCCATGAAGGTAAAAAAGGGAATATACAAGAGTATAGTGGTACCAATACTCTTATATGGGTGTGAAGCATGGGTTGTAAATGCTGCAGCAAGGAGGAGGCTGGAGGCAGCGAGTTGTCGTGTCTAAGGGCAATGTGTGGTGTAAATATAATGCAGAGAATTCAGTGTGGAAATTAGGAGGTGTGGAGTTAATAAAAGTATTAGAGGGCTGAAGAGGGGTTGTTGAGTTATGGTTTGGTCATTTAGAGAGGATAGAACAAAGTAGAATGACTTGGAAAAGTTGGAGGGAGGGGGTAAAGGAGGTTTTGTGGGTGAGGGGCTTGGACTTCTAGCAAGCATGCATGAGCATGTTAGATAGGAGTGAATGGAGACAAATGGTTTTTGGGACCTGACGAGCTGTTGGAGCGTGAGCAGGGTAATATTTTGTGAAGGGACTCGGGGAAACCGGTTAGCCGGACTTGAGTCCTGAAGGCGAGAAGTGTAATGTCTGCACTTTAAAGGAGGGGTTTGGGATATTGGCTGTTTGGTGGGACATCTAAACTGTCATATCTGAGCACCCCTGCAAAATCAGTGATTGTGTATGAATGATGGTGAAAGTGTTGAACAATGATAAAGTTTTTTCTTTCTTTTTGGGTCAACCTGCCTTGGTGGGAAACGGCCGACGTGCTAAAAAAAAAAAAATGAGTATTAATTTTGATTTTGGAGTTAGTGAACATACCTGAAAACTTTAAAAGTTTACTCTCCTGTACCGTAAATGTATAGTTTACTAAGATGTTTTTATTTCAACTTTAGCCATGAACATTTTTCTAAAACTATTACATGCATCATATAACAATAGTCAAATTTTCAATTTCTTTAGCACAGTTTATGAAATTTTACAATTTTACAAAAAAAATTTTTGCATAAATCAGAAAACTAATTTTCATTTCTTATTTGTAACTAACAATATTTGTTATTTCCAATACATTTTGGTCAACTTCTTTTAGCGAAAAAAATTTGTAATTATGGGGAATCCGATATGTCCATATCAACTGCCTCTCCTTTGTCCTTTGTGTCTTCCTCTTCTTTTTCTTTCTTCTTTCCCTTTTCATCCTCACCATCACATCCTAACTGCTCCTCTTCATCATAATCCCGAGAGACCTGCAAAAATAATTATGAACATCAGTAAAGCATATTCTCCATAAAACATATGTGCATTTCAAGTCAAAAGAAAATAGAATTAGGAAAATATCAGATGTGGTTCATTCACATAATTGAGAGAGCTCTACAAGCAGAATAGCCCAAGGTCAGGCTTAATTGTTTTTACCTGGTCAATCAGGCTACTGCTGCTAGTGCAGCGCTGTATGACCCTTGTGGGTCGAGTGCTTACTTTTGATTAAAATAATAATAATACTGTTGCTAGTAGCCTGCAGCTCTACATGTAAATTGCAGCCTAGCTGATCTGACATTTGAAAAGACAGTTCTAGTTTCCATTGGAAGTATCATGGTAGTTACCCCTGTACTCTTACCCCAACCAGCAGTCAAGTACAGTGGACCCTCGCTATTCAAACACTCCAAAACTCACCCTCATTCCAGAATGCTGTTCAAGTGCTGTTACCAAATGAATTTATTCCCATAAGGAATGATGTAATTAGATTAGTCCATTTCAGACCCCCAAATATACACTTATAAAAGCACTTACAATAATAAACTTACATAAAAGGGTGAGTTTTGGGGTGTTCGAATAGTGAGGGTCCACTGTACAGCTCCTAACTCGAACAATTATGTAAGTGTATTATTGTAAGTGCTTTTGTAAGTGTATTTTTGGGGGTCTGAAACAAACTAATCTAATTTATATACCTTATGGGAACAAATTTGTTCGGTAACGGCACTCGAACAGCCTTCTGGAACGAATTATGTACGAAACTCGGGGTACCACTGTACACCTAACTATACTATACATGTAACAATATACAAAACTTTTTCAGAATGTTAGATCAGTAAATACACATTTTTTAACTTAATGGTCATCTCCCACCAAGGCAGTGACCCAAAGAAGTGTGTGTGCACACACAGTAGAAAAACTTAAGTCAAACAGTCATAAGTCACATTTTCAATATGCGATTAAATTTGTTATTTCACTTCCAATAAAAGCATGCACATTATTATTAAGCACCAGAGCAGAATTCACTTAAATTGGTGCCATGCATTTCTTTTGAGGAGTGCTGCGGCAGGCAGGCTTGAGACCTTCCTACCACTATGCACTAGGCAACTCCATTGCCAACTACACGTCCAATCATAAAAACTACTTGCCTCCACTCACTCCTATCTAACATGCTCATACACACCTATTGGAAGTTCAAAACCTTTGCTCACAAAACCTCCTTTACCTCCATCATTCCTAGGACAACTCCCTATATTACAATAAATGCCAACTGCTACATCACCGTTCTCCAGGGCCACCTGCTGAATATTTATATATTTATTCAAACACAAAATTGCATCCTACAATGATTTATTTTCTGTCTGTTTTTCCAGAAGTATATAGACAACCCAATTCTAATGACCCACTGATCTGCACTATTCCCTCTCTGTGATATCACAGTAAAGGTACTGTATTTCACTCATTTAATTTCTACAAAGAAAATTGATGTGGTACCACTCTGTTCCTATTCTCCTCAAGCTACGAATCAGATTTTCAGATTAAACCTCTTTGTGAGAAATTAAATGAGTACTGTTTACCCACCAAGTTGTCAACACTATTGCTAAGTATTGTAACGATGAAAGTAATATAACCTACAAGTAATTCTTACCTTTGATTCTTTCTTCTTCTCATCTTTCTCCTTTTTATCTTTCTTCTTTTCCTTTTTCTCTTTTTCCTTCATTCTGTCCTTTTCTTTGTCTTTATTATCTCGACTACGGCTACGATCACGCCGCGAATCCTTCCTGTAAGAGAGAAATCTTTTTTTTTTCTACAGTAACAATTTCAAGAAATGTAAATTGAAAACATGCACACATTAAGTAAAACCTTTATACTGTAGTAATACACTGGATATATTTCAAACCATTTATTCCTTCTAATCAGTGGTGAATACAATACCTGAAGAGCCCTTCTCACTACATAGCAATTTATATTTATATTATATAAAGCATGCTTTAAGCAGCAATTTTAGCTCAATTTCATCATTTCTGCTACTATTCATACAGTCACACTGAGATAATCCAAGTTACCTGAATGAATGAAAAGCACACAGTATTAACACTAAATTCTAAAAGGATGATGTTAACTTAAAAAACACTTCACAATTATTGTGAATACTTAACATGACATAAAACATCTCAACACAATCATATCAATCTAAAATTATAATTAGTCAATTAAATCTATAAAGTACCAGTGTATATAGATAATAGCAAATACAGCTGTTTAACAGGCAGACAAATGACTTTAATGAATACAGCCTAAAATAAGGCATGTTTACAAATTAAATGAATTTTTGTCAGTTACTAAAAAAAATTTAGCAAGTAAAATGTCATTTAGATCAAAGATTTATATGAAGAGATTTTATATTTCCAATACAATCAGATATTACTTTGATAATATAGAAATGATTAAAACTTACTTTTTAAGAAGCATTAGAAGAAATAGTCATCAGCCACCAGGAGCATTCTTGCTAATTTCTGTTCATATTATGTGGGAGAATTTCTGTAGTGTTAAGTAAATGGGGTTAATTCAGATGTATCAGACAGAACTAGACCTAAATAAGGGAAAGTGGTAATATTAATCAGCTAAAGAAGGAAAAGAGTGGGTAAAGGTGTATAAATTCAAGAATTATGTGGATTAGACTGGTTTAGCACTTCTTTTTTATTATAATAATACAGTGGACCCCCGGTTAACAAAATTAATCCGTTCCAGGAGCTATTTCTCAACCCAAAACTTTCATAATCTGAACCCTTATTTCCCATAAGAAATAATGTAAATACAATTAATCCGTTCCACAACAAATATATTTACACAAAATATAATATAAATAACATTCACTTACCTTTATTGAAGAGACTTGCAGGCATCTGGAAGATAGGGAGGATGACAGGGGTAGGGTGTTAGTGGTTGGAAGGGGAATCCCTCCAAAAGGACTTCAGGTAACAAGTCCCTCTCTGGGGTTACTTCCCTTCTTTTCTTTTAATGCATGCCTGCTACACTCCCTGCATGCCTGCTACACTCCCTGCATGCCTGCTACACTCCCTGCATGCCTGCTACACTCCCTGCATGCCTGCTACACTCCCTGCATGCCTGCTACACTCCCTGCATGCCTGCTACACTCCCTGCATGAATGCTACACTCCCTGCATGAATGCTACACTCCCTGCATGAATGCTACACTCCCTGCATGAATGCTACACTCCCTGCATGAATGCTACACTCCCTGCATGAATGCTACACTCCCTGCATGAATGCTACACTCCCTGCATGAATGCTACACTCCCTGCATGAATGCTACCACTGGGGTGCCACTAGGAAGCTTCTTTGGACCCATGGTGACTTATTTCACAGTGACAATCACTATATACCACCAAAAAAGACACCAAATGTATTGTGAATGTTTGAAAGAGCGCGCTAGGTAATCTTCTCTCAATGGTAAACAACGCTTCACTGGCGGGCGTCCTGCGTCCTGCGCAGGCGCGGATCAGGCAGACAGGTCTAATACGTTTCGCTATCCGAGCTTTTTTTGCTATCCAAGAGCAAAAAAAGCTTTCGTTAAGCAATTTTTTCGTTATCTAAACCTTTCGTTAGCCGGGGGTCCACTGTACAGTGGACCCCCGCCTAACGAGCAAAATTCATTCCAGAAGCCTGCTCAAGTGCCATTACCGAACGAATTTACTTCCTTAAGAAATAATGCCACATAGGTTAGTCTATTTCAGACCCCCAAAAATACACTTCCACAAGCACTTACAATATTTTACTTACAAAATTGTACGATTTCCGGGGTGCTCGTTAGGCAGGGGTCCACTGTATGTGGATTAGAATGCACCTAGGCAAAAAATGTGTAGAGGAAGTTGAGATTTTGGGAGGTATTGAATGTTTCGAGAGTTTTGAATAAATTTTTTTTCAAACACACTGGGTGTCTCACACTAGCTGTCTCCCACCAAAGCAGGGTTACCATGTGAGAGAATAACTGTGGAGGGAGGGGGACCTAAATGCTAAGTGGAAGAAACTGTTGTGGGAAGCATAGTTCGAGTGCCAGGAGTAAATGATAATGGAGGTGCTAAACGAATTAAATATAGAAAGAGGTTTGTTAATAGGCAATGCTTATGTTATGTGAACTCAAGTCAAGTGGTAGTGAATGACTGTCAATGAATAAATAGAAAGGTGGACAGGGGGCTCAGACCATGATCCCAAGATTAACAGGTAAAGTGCTGGACCTGCTAATCTTGAGACCACAGTTCAAGCCCCCTGTCCACCTTTCTGTTTATTCATTAACAGTTGTTCATTAGGACTTGAATTGGGTTCATAGACTGTGGCTTTGAGGGCAGTGAGAACAGATTTACTTTGAAGGCTTCTGGGACTGTGGAAAAGGTTACAGACAGTGGCCACTGACGCAGACAGGCCACAGCAGCGCCTTCTATGAAACTTTCTTATTAGAAGTCCCGCAGCTCAGCAGTAAAGCTCAGGGCCTGTTAATATTGGGACCATGGTTCAAGGCCCCCATCCACCTTTCTGTTTATTCATCTCTACCAAAGTATAACAGCTACAGAAGTGCATTAATAACTAATGTTTGCCTGGAAACTTCATATGAGGCCAGCAGTTTGACAAATGATATTCATATTGGCTCTATTTATCACTTATCTATCAATGTCTCAAGAAATTTCAATGCTTGCACAGAACACCTGTGGTGTGAGAATTTCCTCCAGTTCCAGGAGTAATAATTTACTAACTATTAACCCTTTCATTGTCCAGACCCCTGATCTGAGAATTCTCTGTGTCAAAAAAAAAAAAAAAAAATCTTATGAAATGATAGAAAATCTTTTTCTGAAGGTAATGGAACCAAAAGTACAAAATTTTATGGAAAACTGACGAAATTATGCTTTCGCAAATTTTTGTATCAGCCATATTTACACACTGGCGATTTTGCACACTGAGTTCTATTTAATGCCAATTACATTGTTCCTTTAGACCAAATTCTTAGCTATTTAGCTAGTATGTTTTCCATTTCCCTAGGTAGTAGGTTGGTAGACAGCTACCGCCCAGGGAGGTACTACCGTCCTGCCAGTGAGTGTAAAACGAAAGCCTGTAATTGTTTTACACGATGGTAGGATTGCTGCTCCTCTTTTTTCTGTCTCATATACATGCAAGATTTCAGGTACATCTTGCTACTTCTACTTACACTTAGGTCACACTACACATGCATGTACAAGCATATATATACACACCCCTCTGGATTTTCTTCTATTTTCTTGTTCTTGTTTATTTCCTCTTATCTCCATGGGAAAGTAGAACAGAATTCTTCCTCCGTAAGCCATGCGTGTTATGAAAGGCGACTAAAATGCTGGGAGCAAGGGGCTAGTAACCCCTTCTCCTGTATACATTACTAATGTTGAAAAGATAAACTTTTGTTTTTTTCTTTTTGGGCCACCCTGCTTCAGTGGGAAACTGCCCAATCAACTATTTCAACTACCTAACAAAGTAATCAGAAATTGGTAATTCGGCCAATTTCACACAAATTTCAAAATATTCCAATTTCAAAGTAGGGTCCAGAATAAACAATGTAGGCATTCCTGGCACTAAAACAACATTTCCTCTGTTCATTAGTTATGTTCCCAGGCTTTCCACATGAATTCCATTTTGAACTTCTATTCACACAAAAAAAGATTGTTATGCAATATTACAATAATTGTACAAATAATATCAGCACATTCATGAATGCATATTAGACCCACCAGTTGGACGTGTACTGGATGTGTGACATGATCTGTCACAAAAATTTCGACTACTTTGAGTTCAATTTCAAGCTATTTTCACTCCTGAAACCAATCAAAATCATCTCTACTTCTGTAACATATCTTTCATTCTATCAAATGAGACCAAGAAACCAAGAATACAACCATAAAAAACATTCGAAAATACACCACAAAGTTGCTGTTTTAAACCAAAAACAAGGTCTCAGATTTTTTATGCATTGCATTCTGCAGGATTTTTTTATATAGTGCACACTTACTGCACAGACCCAATCTAGCCCGTATTTACTGCTCACTGCTTATCTGAGTAGTACTACAGTACGGCTTATCTGGCATAGTACTACAGCATGGACAGTGACCTTAAACCCGTAGTACTACAGCACAGATGGTGAAAGGGTTAAACAAATTTGCTTGCAAGGAGCAAGGTGCTGCATATGAAATCTCATGAGCTACTACAAAAGACTTGGAAATTATACAAGAAAAAATGAATGAGCAGATTGCATTTATGCAGACTTCAAAGAATATAGATTACTGTTAAAATTAAGACTTACTTTGATCTTGATGACGACCTTGACCTTCTCCTTGAACGTTCATGTGAACGACCACGGCGATCTCTGGATCGATCTCTGCGGGAGCGAGACTTACTACGAGATCTACGTCTTGAGCGTGACCTATACCAAAAAAAATGAAGAATTGTATGTTAGCAATGCAAAAACCTTTTCTTAAAACTGTATTATGAACTTAACTGTTTTCATGGACAGCAACAGACTCATTGATCAAGCAGTCACCAAGAGAGTCTGGCCTCAAGATGGGCTGCATGAGTAAAAACTCCTGGAATTGGTCACTAGAAGAGTATAAGTATACAACATAGATAGCAAATGTAATACAGTGGACCCCCGGTTATCGGCCGTTCCTGTTATCGGCCAACTCGCTTATAGGCCGGTTTTTCGGTTACCAGTTATCGGCTGTTATTTCGCTTATCGGCCCAAATGGGACGCGTCTACCCGCCCGCTGGCAGCCTCTCACATCAGTCTGGCTGTGTCTCTGGCAGAGTGAGGAAGGTTCTGCTCATTCATCCAAACATTTCGCTATAATTCATTGTTTTTCGTGGTTATTCATTAGGCGCAACTGCAAAATAAGTAACCATGGCCCCAAAGAAAGTTCCTTTGGTAAAGAAAGTGAGAAACACGATGGAATTTAAGAAAGAAGTTATTGAAAAATATGAGTGTGTTGGACGCATAATAAATCACTCTTGAGCACATTAAATATCTTATTTTTAGGTTAATATAGACATTTTCATTAACCCATCTATGATATTTTCTTCAAAATTATATAAGAAACACATTACATAGCATATAGCATATAAACATAGCATATAAACATGCAATGTTTATATGTTATCAAGTGGTGAGTACTGGCAAATCAAGGAGGAGGAGGGTGGAAGGTAAACATTACGTTTTCTCTGATGCAGCGTTAGAAAAAACTGTAAATCTGGCGTCTGGTGCAGTAACCGCCCTTCATACATGTTTGTTTACAATTCTCAACATGAATTATTTATTACTTCTCCCTCTGTTTATGATGGCATCTAAAGGTAGTTGTTAGAAACGATTAAACTCAGTGAACATGGTAATAATATGGCTGTGTAGTGTAATAATATGGCTGTGTAATGTAGCCCAAGGGGCTACATACTATGTGTACCTACATTATCGCTGCCTTCACTGACTTCTTACAAAAAAAATACTACTCACCTCTCGCCCTACATTAAGACTACAAATATTTTAAGGTATGTAATGAATGCACTGTCACAGTAAATGACAAAGAAGGGAAGTAACCCTAGAGAGGGTTTTGATACCAGAAGTCCTTATGGAGGGGGATTCCCAACTCCCTCTCCCCTCCTGCATTCTTCAATATGCCAACAAGAGTCTTCCAAACAATAAATCCTCCTTGTCTCCTCTTCTCTATCTTCCATAAGCCAACTAGTGTCTTCAATAAAGGTATGTAATACTGATTTAATTGTTCATTAATCTTTAAACATATTAATTTTTGTGAATATTTTTGGGTGTCTGGAACGGATTAATTGTATTTACATTAATTCTTATGGGGAATATTATTTTGCTTATCGGCCATTTTGCTTTTAGGCCGACCTTCTGGAACAGATTACGGCCTATAACCAAGGGTCCACTGTAATAATAATAATAATATCTTTATTTACTACAAGTACATGTACAAGGTATACAGGCCTAGCTGACATCAATGACATACGTACTACTATGCCGCTTGTTATGCAGAGCATTTCGGGCAAACTAGTTCAGTTCTGTCCCAGGATGCGACCCACACCAGTCGACTAACACCCAGGTACCCATTTTACTGATGGATGAACATAGACAACCGGTGTAAGAAAACACGTCCAATGTTTCCACCCCTTCGCCAGGAATCGAACCCGAACCCTCAACGTGTGAAGTGAGAGCTTTTGCCACCAGGCCACAGGGCACCAATTTATTATTACAGTACCTAATAAATTTACTTTTTTCAACACTTTACTTTTAACAAGGTTTTACATTTTCATGCAAATGTAAAGCCTTGTTATCTCTGAGATACATAGCTCTCATTCCCTGAAAGATTATTATGTAGCATCTTCAGACCATTCATACAGCGCTTAGTATTGAGGACTTATGATAAAATACTTGAACTTCAATCAGGCTCGTGTATAAAGAAAGTAGCCAACATCTGCTTTTACTCAGAAACAAAAATATATCTAAAGAATGACGAATGCCAACCCAATGCAAAATGTAAAAATTAGAAAAGAACCACTTGCAAGATCGAGGGTGCAAGCAAAGAAATGGGTGACTACCTCTTGGCACAATGTGACCAGCCAAAAGATAAGAACCATCACAGGAAAACCAGTAGAGTCTATACTTTTCCTGTGGTAGTATTCCTAGACAAATGTCAACTTGTTTACAGCACAATGTTTATGTTGTAGTTAACCCTTTGACTGTTTTGGTCGTATATATATGTCTTATGAGCCACTGTTTCGGACGTACGTATATATACTCAAAAATTCTAGTGGCTTCAAATCAAGCGGGAGAAAGCCGGTAGGCCCACATATGAGAGAATGGGTCTGTGTGGTCAGTGTGTGCTGTATAAAAAAAAATCCTGCAGTACGCAGTGCATAATGAGAAAAAAAACTCCTACCGTGTTTTTGGATTAAAACTCCGACTTTGGTGTGTATTTTCGTATAGTATTTATGGATGTATTCTCTTTTCCATGGTCTCATTTGATTGAATGGAAAACATACTGCAGAAATGGAGATGATTTTGATTAGTTTCATAATGAAAACGACCTTGAAATTGAGCTCAAAGTAGGGGAAATGTTCGATTTTTGCCAATGTTCAAGTGAAAACAAATCACGCCACGCGTCCAATACACATCAACTGGCGAGTCTAATATTGTTTCACAAGGGCACTGATATTATTTATACCATTTTTACAATAATGCAATAGTCTGCATAATGGTAAATCTTCAATTTTTTGTGTGAATATAAAATCAAAATAGAAAGCAACAGTAATATAAGAGAAGCCTAAAGACATGACTAATGAACAGATAACATCTTATTTTAGTGCCAAGAATGTCTGCATTGTTTATTCTGGACCCTATTTTGAAATTGACAACTTTTTTATTTTGCATGAAATTGGCCAAATTGCCAATTTCTGACCACTTTATTGGGTAGTTGAAATCGTTAAATTGGTGGTTTCTTGTACTCAATCGATAGAACAAATGCAGTTTTAAAGAAATAGCTATGAGTTTGGTCGACTGAAACAATGGAATTGGCCGAAAATAGGGCTCAAAGTCGGCGAAATTGCCGATGCGTATACATCGCCGAGTTCACTAACTTCGCGAGAGCGTAATTCCGTAGGTTTTCCATCAAATTTCATACTTTTGGTGTCATTACCATTGGGAAAAGATTCTCTATCATTTCATAAGAAAAATTTTATTTTTTCGAAAATTTTGCAACAACAGGAGAACACCTCAGGATTATGGGTTGCGACAGTCAAAGGGTTAAAAATGACGCTTTTAACACACCAGCCTTCTCCCACTGAGAAAGGATGACCTCAAAAAAGAAAAAATACTTTCATCACCACTTACACCATGACCATTCTGCCAAATGAGCACCAACAGTACAGGTCAGATGCCCCTCCAAACTGCAATATCCCCACCCCTCCTCCAGGACTCAAGTCTGGCTAACCAGTCTCTGAATTACTTCACAATGTTACCTTGCTCACATACCAACAGCTTGTTCAATCATAAAAACCACCTGTCTCCACTCACTCCTAAAACACTCACACATGTTTTGGATATCTTGGCCCCTTGCATACAAAACCTTTACCCCCTCCCCACCCTCTAACCTTTACTAGGAAAACTCATATCCCTCTTTTCCTCCACTACAGATTTATACACCCTGCAAGTCATCCTATTTTGCTCCATCCTCTCTATATGTTCAAAACACCTCAATAACCCTTCCTCAGCCCTATGGATAATACTTTTTGCAACCCCACAACTACTCCTGATCTCCAAACTACGAATTCTCTGCATAATACACCACACATTGCCCTTTGATATGACACTTCCAATGCCTCCTACCTCCTCCTCTCTGAAACGTTTAAAACCCATACTTCACGCCCATACAGTCTCTCCTCTCTTAACAACGTACTCGTTTAATGACCGCTCAGACTTACAACCAGCTCTCTGACCAGTATGCATAACTATGTATATGAGAGCTGATTTCCTCTATTCTGTTTATAACAAAATACTTTACTGTATAAACATTTAAAAATATAGTAAAAATGTTATAAAGATGGTTGACACAAGCCCACTACCAGTATAGTATGCTCCTCACTTAACGACCAATTTGTTTACTGACCTACTCTTAGGAACGGAACTCCTAAGTGTTCCGTTCCTAAGAGTAGATCAGGTTAAGTGAGGAGAAACTGTATAAGAGTGTTGGTTCCACTATACTCGGATACATTTCCCTTTTTACCTCCATGCATAACATTCTCCATCTTCACAGATGCCTCAATGGACCACACACCTTTCCCCCCCCCCTCCTCATTTCTATGGTTCACCTTATCTTTCATAGACCCAGTAAATACAGTACAGTGGACCCCCGAGTATCGGCCGTAATCCATTCCAGAAGCTAGGCCTCAACTCGAACTGGCCAAAAGTCGAACTAATATTTCCCATAAGAAATAATGTTAATGTTGCAGTTTTATAACTGTAGTGTAAAGCACCCTTCTGGCAAGACAGTGATGGAGTGAATGATGATGAAAGTTTTTCTTTTTCGGGCCACCCTGCCTTGGTGGGAATCGGCCGATGTGTTAATAAAAAAAAAAAAAAAATAAGAAATAATGTAAATATAATTAATCCATTCCACCCAAAAATATTCACAAAAAAATCCTTTTTTTAAAGAATAAATACTATAGTTTTACATACAGAAAGCAATGAGAAATAAATATAAAGCACTAATTTTAATGGATAAATGAATATTTAATTCAGTTTTACCTTTATTGAAGACTCTTGTTGGCATATGAGAGAGGCAGGAGAGTTTGTTTGGAGGCAGGACAAGATGTTCCTTCACTATGACACTAATATAAACTCTACGGCTTATTTATCTATCACAATTCATCTAATATAACATAATAAACAATATTAATAACATAGAAACATGATATATACTCTAGAATGAATAAAATATGTCATGTCTCTCTCCCTAACCGACAGTGTTGCTGTGTTGTTTGTTGTTGGGTGTATAAGGGCCACTGAAAGATAAGCCTTACATAGTGGTGGTCATGGCCGCCAGACACAGCGGTGTTGTCAGTCGCCCTATATACAGTGGAACCTTGAAAATCGTGATTAATCCGTTCCTGAGAGTCCGCCTATTTTCAAAATGGACGATTTTCAAAACCATTTTCCCCATAAGAAATAATGTAAATCAAATTAATCCGTTCCAGACATCCAAAGTATTTAAAAAATATTTTTTTTACATAAAATGTACATTTATCTACACAGAAAACAATGAGACATGAAGTATAAAACAGTAATAACTTGACACTTACCTTTATTGAAGAGTTGTTGATGTGTGGAAGACAGGAGGAGGGTAGAGGATTTAAGAGTTACTATTCTTTGGAATGGGAATTCCCTTCCATAGACTTCAAGTACCAAGTCCTTTTCCGGGGTTACTTCCCTTCTTTGTCTTTTACTGCCACAGTACATTCATTACTTACTTTAAAATATTTGTTAGTCTTAATGTAGGGAGAGAGGTGTGTAGTATTTATTTGTAGGAATTCAGTGTAGGTAGCCTGTAGACGTAGGTACACATATGTAGCCCCCACCCAGGGCTTCACTACAAAGCCATATTATTACACTACACAGCCATATTATTACCATGTTCACTGAGTTTAATCATTTCTAACAACTACCTTTAGATGCCATCATAAACAATGGGAGAAGTAATGAATAATTCATGCCGAGAATTGTAAACAAACGCGTATGATGGGCGGTTACTGCACCAGACGCCAGATTTACAGTTTTCTCTAACGCTGCATCAGAGAAAATGTAATGTTTACTCTCCACCCAACTCACCACTCGATAGCATATACAGTGGTCCCTCGGTTTTCGCCGAAAATTCGTTCCAGAATGCTGCTCAAGTGCCATTACCGAACGAATTTACTTCCTTAAGAAATAATGTCACGTAGGTTAGTCTATTTCAGACCCCCAAAAATACACTTGCAACAGCACTTACAAAAATACACTTACATAAATGTTCGAGTTTGGAGATGCACGAAAACCGAGGGACCACTGTAAACATTGTATCAATGTTTATATGCTATATGATATGTAACATGTTTCTTATATAATTTTGAAGAAAATATCATAGATGGAGTAATGAAAATGTCTATATTAACCTAAAATAAAACATTTAACCTAAAATAAGATATTTGTTTGAGCTTGGTGTGGGGAAGTACCCTTGCTGATTTGTGTGGGGAAGTATCTTGCCTGATGTGGGGAAGTACCCTGCCTGGTGTGGGGAAGTACCCTGCCTGGTGTGGGGAAGTACCCTGCTTGGTGTGGGGAAGTACCCTGGCTGATTTGTGTGGGGGAAGTACATTGCCTGGTGTGGGGAAGTACCCTGCCTGGTGTGGGGAAGTACCCTGGCTGATTTGTGTGGGGAAGTATCCTTCATGGTGTGGGGAAGTACCCTGCCTGGTGTGGGGAAGTACCCTGCCTGGTGTGGGGAAGTACCCTGGCTGATTTGTGTGGGGAAGTACATTGCCTGGTGTGGGGAAGTACCCTGCCTGGTGTGGGGAAGTACCCTGCCTGGTGTGGGGAAGTACCCTGCCTGGTGTGGGGAAGTACCCTGCCTGGTGTTGGGAAGTACCCTGTCTGGTGTGGGGAAGTACCCTGTCTGGTGTGGGGAAGTACCCTGTCTGGTGTGGGGAAGTACCCTGTCTGGTGTGGGGAAGTACCCTGTCTGGTGTGGGGAAGTACTCTGTCTGGTGTGGGGAAGTACCCTGTCTGGTGTGTTCTTTCTTGAATTCTATCGTGTTTCTCGCATTCTTTAGCAAAGAGCTGGCACTAGGAGCTTTCTTTGGGCCCATGGTGGCTTATTTAGCAGTTGCAAGCACTAAAACGAATGGAATAATGATAAAATGTATGGTATGAATGTGTGGGTGGCGGTCACTCACTGGTAAACAATGGCACACTGACGCTCAATGTGGTGTTTATGTGCCCTGGTGGCTGGGAGGCCACACGGACGCGTTTCAGATGATTGGCGATTTGAGCCAATGGACGATTTTCAAGTCATTTTTTTTGCCGAAAAAAGTGGACGATTTTCAAATTCGCCACTCTTCAAAGGAGATGATTTTCAAGGGTCCACTGTAACTCCAACAACATTGGAAGAGTCAGTTTCGTGCTGTACTTTCCCTATTGATTAATCGCTTAACTTACTTGCTACACTTTATCGCTGGGTGGTGCTATAGCCTTTATCGACTCATGCTGCTTTAGTATCATACATATCGTAGAATCACTGAAGAAGGCACATTCTCCCCTCTCTCTTCTTCCTCCACTTTGGTACTTTGCTACAATTTCTTTCTTCAATTCTATTGTGTTTGTCACTTTCTTTACCATAGGGCTGCCACTATGAAGTTTCTTTGGGCCCATGGTGGCTTATTTCAGTCACAGTCAATAAACAAGCACTAAACAGAATGAATTTATTGTGAAATGTTTGGATGAGCGCGCCGGGTAATGTTCACTCATTGGTAAACAAAGCTAGACTGGCTCACGACGCCTGCGCAGGGAGGCGGACAGGTCTGGTACGCCAGCCGAAACACAGGGAAACGGCCGATAGTCGGGCCAAAATTGAGTTAAAAAAAGCGACCAAAACACGAGTCGGCCGATACTCAGGGTAGCCGATACTCGGGGGTCCACTGTATACAGTGGTCCCTTGGTTTTCGCCGAAAAATTCGTTCCAGAATGCTGCTCAAGTGCCATTACCGAACGAATTTACTTCCTTAAGAAATAATGTCACGTAGGTTAGTCTATTTCAGACCCCCAAAAATACACTTGCAACAGCACTTACGAAAATACACTTACATAAATGTTCGAGTTTGGAGATGCACGAAAACCGAGGGACCACTGTATAGTTACGTATTATAAAGACATACATGTATTATGCAGAGACTTTTGGGCAGCATTGAAACTAGCTTAAAACTACAAGACAATTAGAATGGTAGATTAAAAGAATAAAAAGGCACAATACTGTGGTTGGAACAATACACAAATAATCCGCACACACGAGACAAACTTATGACGACGAATCGGTCGACTGGACCATTAATTAGTCACACAGAAGCGCAAAGGAAAGGGAGCAAGTACACTGGTGCCCCGAGTTTCGGCCACCTCCCAACTCGAACAATTATGTAAGTGTATTATTGTAAGTACTTTTGTAAGTGTATTTTTGGGGGTCTGAAATGGACTACTCTAATTTACATTATTCCTTATGGGAACAAATTCGTTCGGTAACAGCACTTGAACAGCCTTCTGGATCGAATTATGGCCGAAACTCGGGGTTCCACTGTATATGCACAAGAGGGGGGCAGGACCAGGAGTGGTAAAGCAAAAGGAGGAGGAGGAGGCGGCAGCGGTGGTAGTGGTTGGGAGTGGGGATGGTGGGTGCTTGTAAGCATTTCCTGCATATTTGATAAAGTCAGCTTTTGGACAAAATGTCAAAGTAATAAAGGTTTCCCTGCAACTTGGTCAGTTTTTTTTCAAGCTCATACTAATGAACCTGATGATAATCATTACAAGCATTTAAACATACAGGTGGGTCCCACTTTACAGCACTTCGCTTTACAGTGTTTTGCTAATGGATCTGTTTTAAATTATAAGCATTCTTCATTTATTCAGACTTCCTACAATAAATATATTCACCACTCACTATAAGCTAAAGATGAGAAATGGGTGTACTGTACATGCATTTTTTAGACCTAGCTCTATTGCTCAATATATGATAGTGTAAACATGTTATCAGGCTTTTATATGTATTCCACAAGGTACAATACTTGCCCCCATCCTTTTCCTCATCCTCATATCTGACATAGACAGAGATGTAAGCCACAGAACCATGTCGTCCATTGCTGATGATACCAGAATTTGCATGATAGTGTCATCCATCAAGGACACTGCATATCTCCAAGTGGACATTAACTAAGTCTTTAAATGGGCATCAGAAAACAATATGAAGCTCAATGAAGACAAATTTCAATTACTCTGCTATGGAGTAATTGAGATTCCAATCACACAATAAGGCAAAAAACTAATGTGAAGGACCTGGGAGTAGTAATGTCAGAGAATTTCACTCTCAAAGATCACAACAATGTCTGTACCATATCTAGGAAAATGATAGGATGGATAATGAGAACATTCACTGACAATACACTTCAAATCATTTGTTCTCTCTAGGCTGGAATAATGCTGTATATTAACAGCCCCTTTCAAGACAGGCAAAATTGCAGACCTGGAGAATATACAGGGAACTTTCACTGCATGTATTAGTCCCATAGAGCACCTAAATTACTGGGAACAGCTGAAGGCCGTTGACCTGTACTCCTTGGAATGCAGGAAAGAAAGATACAGGATAATATACACTTGGAAAATCCTAGAGGGATTAGTCCCAAATCTACACACGCAAAACACTCCCTACAAAAGCAAAAGACTAGGCAGGCAGTGCAACATCTCCCCAATGAAAAGCCAAGAGTACACTAAGAGACAACTCAATAAGTGTCAGAGTCCCAAGACTGTTCAACTGCCTACCAGCATATTATTATTATTTTATTTTATTAACACATCAGCCGATTCCCACCAAGGCAGGGTGGCATGAAAAAGAAAAACTTTCATCATTCACTCCATCACTGTCTTGCCAGAGGGGTGCTTTACACTACAGTTATAAAACTGCAACATTAACACCCCTCCTTCATAGTGCAGACACTGTACTTCCCATCTCCAGGACTCAAGTCCAGCCTGCCGGTTTCCCTGAATCCCTTCATAAATGTTACTTTGCTCACACTCCAACAGCACGTCAAGTATTAAAAACCATTTGTCTCCATTCACTCCTATGAAATACGCTCACACATGCTTGTTGGAAGTCCAAGCCCCTCGCACACAAAACCTCCTTTACCCCCCTCCCTCCAACCTTTCCTAGGCCGACCCTTACCCCGCCTTCCTTCCACTACAGATTTATACACTCTCGAAGTCATTCTGTCTCGTTCCATTCTCTCTACATATCTGAATCACCTCAACAACCCCTCCTCAGCTCTCTGGATAATAGTTTTGGTAATCCCGCACCTCCTCCTAATTTCCAAACTCCGAATTCTCTGCATTATATTCACACCACACATTGACCTCAGACATGACATCTCCACTGCCTCCAGCCTTCTCCTCATTGCAACATTCATCACCCATGCTTCACATCCATATAAGAGTGTTGGTATAACTATACTCTCATACATTTCCCTCTTTACTTCCATGGACAAAGTTCTTTGTCTCCACAGACTCCGAAGTGCTCCACTCACCCTTTTCCCCTCATCAATTCTATGATTCACCTCATCCTTCATAGACCCATCTGCTGACATGTCCACTCCCAAATATCTGAATACATTCACCTCCTCCATACTCTCTCCCTCCAATCTGATATCTAATCTTTCATCACCTAATCTTTTTGTTATCCTCATAACCTTACTCTTTCCTATATTCACTTTCAATTTTCTTCTTTTACACACCCTACCAAATTCATCCACCAACCTCTGCAACTTCTCTTCAGAATCTCCCAAAAGCACAGTGTCATCAGCAAAAAGCAACTGTGACAACTCCCACTTTGTATTTGATTCTTTATCTTTTAACCCCACACCTCTTGCCAAGATCCTTGCATTCACTTCTCTTACAACCCCATCTATAAATATATTGAACAACCATGGTGACATCACACATCCTTGTCTAAGGCCCACTTTTACTGGGAAATAGTCCCCCTCCCTCCTACACACTCTAACCCGAGCCTCACTATCCTCATAAAAACTCTTCACTGCTTTCAGTAACCTACCTCCTATTGCCAGGTGACTGTGAAACAGAAACATGAAACTGTTTTACATGATGGTAGGAGTGCTGGTGTCTTTTTTCTGTCTCATAAACATGCAAGATTTCAGGTATGTCTTGTTACTTCTACTTACACTTAGGTCACACTACACATTCATGTACAAGCATATGTATATACACACACCCCTCTGGGTTTTCTTCTATTTTCTTACTAGTTCTTGTTCTTCTTTCCTCTTATCTCCATGGGGAAGTGAAACAGAATTCTTCCTCCTAAGCCATGCGTGTCGTAAGAGGCGACTAAAATGCCGGGTGCAAGGGGCTAGTAACCCCTTCTCCTGTATATATTACTAAATGTAAAAGGAGAAACTTTCGTTTTTTCTTTTGGGCCACCCTGCTTCGGTGGGAAACGGCCGACGTGTTGAAAGAAAGAAGGAGTGCTGGTGCCTTTTTTTCTGTCTCATAAACACGCTGGATAACAGGTATATCTAGCTACTTCTACTTACATTTTAGGTCACACTACACAGGCATACACATGCATATATATACATACACACATCTATATTATAATCAATTATTATAATCAAAAGAAGCGCTAAACCACAAGGGTCATACAGCGCCTACCAGCATAGATAAGAGGGATTACCAATAGACCCCTGGCTGTCTTCAAGAGGGAGCTGGACAGACACCTCGTAAAGTACCTGACCAGCCGGCTGTGGTTCATATGTCAGTCTGCATGTAGCCAGCAGTAAAAGCCTGGTTGATCAGGCCTGGTCATTGACCCTCTGAAAACCCTCCAGGTATACTCCAGGTATTTGAAAGTGAAAACAGGCTATGTTTCACTTTACAGCGATTTTCACTTTACATTAGTAGCCAGGAACATAACCTGTTGTATACGCGGTGCCTGCCTGTACTAACTAGCATTTAAAATACTTTACACAAGTCTTACCTAGATCTTGACCTATGTGACCTTTTTGCTTTAGTACGACTTCTTGAACGTGAACGAGATCGTGATGCTCTCTTGCTACGTGAGCGAGACCGCGTTCGTCGACTCTTACGATCCCGAGACCGACTGCGAGAGCGTGAGCGACGGGACTTGCTGGCCTAAAATTTAAAAAATCCCAATTACATGTCTAAAATTAAATTACATTAAGCCATATTAACTGATCCTAAACTTCTACACTTTATGAAAGATTGCTGTATACAATTCACCTTTATTGGATGTCTCATTTCTATCCACAGTTTCCTGTGAAAGATAAGCAGACACTAATAAAAAGAAAATACCATGGTACCCAGTTTCAAAGCACCCAGGTTATAATTATCTCCACTTAGGAATAAGGTCCAAAAGACAAATTGATAAAATAATTGTTTTTTAAATGCTGATCTAGTTATGAACATGAATGAAACAATCATCCTTTGAACCGTATTGTCATTCTCTAAATGAAACAAAGCTGAAGGGGGTAGGAGAGTTTCAGTAGGGAGTGCAAAAGGAAAGCAAATAGTGGGCGAGGTGCTGCCGACAAATTTTGCTGAAAAATAATAAAAAATTCCGGAGATAAATAGGTTAAGAAAGCCTAGGGAACAAATAGATTGACAGTTTAAAACAGAATAGGGGAATCAGTGGATGGAGAGTTGGAGGTATTGGGAAGATGGCAGGAATATTTTGAGGAACTGTTAAATGTTGATGAAGAGAGGGAGGCAGTAATTTCATGCAATGGCCAGGAAAGTATAACATCGTTTAGGAGTGATGAGGAGCCAAGTGAGTGTGGGGAAGGTGCACGAGGCATTGGGTAAAATGAAAGGGGGTAAAGCAGCTGGAACTGATGGGATCATGACAGAAATGTTAAAAGCAGGTGGGGATATAGTTTTCGAGTGGTTGGTACTTTTGTTCAATAAATGTATGAAAGAGGAGAAGGTACCTAGGGATTGGCAGAGAGCGTGTATAGTTCCTTTTTACAAAGGGAAAGGGGACAAAAGAGAATGTAAAAATTATAGGGAAAGAAGTTTACTGAGTATACCAGGTAAACTGTATGGTAGGGTTATTATTGAAAGAATTAATGGAAAGACAGAAAGCAGGATCACAGATGAACAAGGAGGCTTTAGAATGGGTAGGGAATGTGTAGACCAAGTGTTTACACTGAAGCATACAGGTGAACAATATTTAGATAAAGGTAGGGAAGTTTTCATTGCATTTATGGATTTAGAAAAGGCATATGATAGGGTGGATAGGGCAGCAATTTGGCAGATGTTACAAGTGTATGGAATAGGTAGTTACTAAATGTTGTAACGAGTTTTTAAGGGGATAGTAAGGCTCAGGTTAGAGTATGTAGGGGAGAGAGATTACTTTCCAGTAAAAGTAGGCCTTAAACAGGGATGTGTAATGTCACCATGGTTGTCTTAACATATTTATCGGTTTGGTTGTAAAAGAAGTAAATACTACTATGTTGGGGAAAGGAGTGGGATTAAATTATGGGGAATCAAATATGATACTGTGCTTTTGGAAGATTCTAAAGAAAATTTGCAAAGGTTGGTGGATAAGTTTGGGAGGCATGTAAAGGAAGAAAGTTGAAAGTGAACACAGATAAGAGTAAGGCAATGAGAGTATCTAATAATATTGGTAGAATTACCGACAATATGTTAAGTAAAAGGACACAAATGCGGCTTTTTCAAGCCGTAACGGCTTGAAAAAGCTCCTGGAGAGCGAAACGTTGCCACAATAAAATGTCACATTAGTTGCATTTGTGTCCTTTTACTTAACAATGAGAGTATCAAACGAGTTAGGTAAAAAAAATTTGATATCAGATTGGAGGGAGGAAGTATGGAGATGAATGTGCTCAGATATCTGAGAATAGATATGTCAGTGGATGGGTTTATGAAGGTGGTGGTAAACCATAGAATTGATGAAGGAAAAAAGGTGGGTGGTGCATTGAGGTATCTGTGGAGACAAAGAATGTTATCCATGGAGGCAAAGAAGGTAATGAATGAGAGTATGGTGGCACCAACACTTTTATATGGGTATGAAACATGGGTTATAAATGCTGCAGCAAGGAGGAGGCTGGGGGCAGTGGAGATGTAGTGTCTAAGGGTAATGAGTGGTGTAAATATTATGCAGAGAATTCGTAGTGTGGGAATTAGGAGGTGTGGAGTTACTAAAAATATTATTCAGAGGGCTTGGGAGGGGTTGTTGAGGTGGTTTGGTCATTTAGAGAGGCTGGAGCAAAATAGGATGATTTGGAGGGTGGATGGGAGGAGGGGTAGGGAATCATCCTAGAAAAAGGATGGAGGGAGGAGGTGAAAGATATTTTGTGTGCAAGGGGCCTGGACATAAAGCAGACATGTGTAAGCATGTTAGATAGGAGTGAATGGAGACTAATGGTTTTTGGGACTTGACGAGCTGTTGGAGTGTGAACAGGGTAATATTTTGTGAAGGGATTTAGGGAAACTGGGTAGCCAGATTTGAGTCATGGAGGTGGTAAATACAATGCCTGCACTTTAAAGCAGTTTGGGATATTGGCAGTTGGGAGTGACATCTAAACTGTCGTATCTGGGCGCCTCTGCAAAGACAGTGATTATGTGTGAATGAAGGTGACAGTGTTGAATGATGTGAAAGCGTTCCTTTTTTGGGTCACGCTGCCTCAGTGGGAAATGGCAGATGTGTTAAAAAAAAAAATAGGTTTGGTGTTACAAACAACTTGTCTATGTAAGTCATTCGTAAGCTGGGCCCCTTTCCTGTACTAGATTTTCAACCATCTCTTAAAAAAGTGATTACCTTTCTCCACTGGTTACACTTTCACTAAAATTCTTGGCAATATAATATTTACTTATGTTTAATGTGATGCTGACAACTGACCTCTTTTTTCTTTTCAGGTTCTTTTTCCTTCTCCTTTTCCTTCATGTCCTCAGGTTTAGCCTCATCTTTCTTGGTTTCCTCTGACTTGC
Source organism: Cherax destructor (assembly GCA_009830355.1). Classification (NCBI taxonomy): domain Eukaryota; kingdom Metazoa; phylum Arthropoda; class Malacostraca; order Decapoda; family Parastacidae; genus Cherax; species Cherax destructor. Next base: position 46,771 of record WNWK01008487.1, on the reverse strand, counting down.
TTGGCTCCAGTGGCTCCTCTTTGATGGTTTCTAATTTTTTTTCTTCTTTCTTCTCCTTATCTTTCTCTTTATCTTTATCCTTCTCTTTATCCTTCTCTTTATCTTTACTTTTCTCCTTATCTTTGTCCTTACTTTTACTGCTACTGCTGCTGCTGCTGCTCTTCTCTTTTCGTGAAGAGGAGCTAGATTTAGTCTTGGATTTTGATCTAGATCTCTTTGAACGGGACTTGGATCGTGATTTCCTTCGAGAGCGTGATCTGCAAGAAAAATAATACAGAAAAAGTGGCACAATGCTGTATTCCTCCATATAATATACAGTAAAAACTTGCTCTATTCTATAACTGTCCAAACCTAGTTTTAAAAATTTACTGAAGATGATTAAGAGGAGGAGTAGGAGGCGGCGGCAGAGCAGGAGGCGGCGGAGGAGGAGGCGGCGGAGGAAGAGGCTGAGGAGGAGGAGGCAGCGGTGACGGCAGAGTGATCCGAAAAAGAAAAAACACTTTCCTCATCACTCACTCCATCACTGTCTTGCCAGAGGTGTGCTGGTACTATACAGGCACTCCTCACTTAACAACCAAGTTCCATTACTATGAATAGGTCGGTAATCAAATTGGTCAATAAGCAAGGAGCCGCCCTTTACCAATATTTCAAGCATACTGTACCGGTAGTGGGATTGTGCCAACCATTTTTAGATATTATTTCAATGTCACCTTTGTACCATTTATAACATTTTTAGCATATTAAAAATAGAATTATGCATTAAAAACAATAAAAAAGTAAAATACACATACAGTACACTTATTACTTAAAATATTTGTAGTCTTAATGTAGGGTGAGAGGTGAGTATTTATTGTAGAAAGAGGAAAAAGAAGAAGAGGAAAGAATGGAAGAAGTATAAAATAAGTTCACTGATGTGTTCTTGAAAGTTTGTACAGTGGTCCCTCGATTTTTGCCGAAAATTCGTTCCAGAATGCTGCTCAAATGCCATTACCGAACTAATTTACTTCCTTAAGAAATAATGTCACGTAGGTTAGTCTATTTCAGACCCCCAAAAATACTCTTGCAACAGCACTTACGAAAATACACTTACATAAATGTTCGAGTTCGGAGATGCACGAAAACCGAGGGACCACTGTACTGTGGTAAAAGCTTCACAAACATATGTGAAATGAACATGTATGAACCAACAATAAGTGTTTGTTTACATTCTCAGTGTCTCTCTTGTTCTCTCTCTCGTTTTCTAAATAAGTGATTATTATTATTATTATTATTACTATTATTATTATTATTATTATTACCATCAACATACCTTGTTCACTGTAATGGGGTTAGCTGGTGTGTTCATCTGTTTACATTCTCTGCACCTCTCGTTTATGATGGCATCCAAGGGTAAGTTTATTTAGGTACAGGTACACATAAATACAGTTACACCCAGGATAACCCAAAAAAGTAAGACAAAGTGACTTTTTGGGTTATCCTGGGTAATCTACACAAATACTGCTATGTATTATAATTTATGTAACTGTATTTATGTATACCTGTACCTGAATAAACTTACTTACTGACCCTTAGATGCCATCCTAAATAAGAGAGATGCAGAGAATGTAAACAAACAGATGAACACACCAGCTAACCCCTTTACAGTGAACTTCTTTTGTACTTTTTCCATTCATTCCTCTTCTCCCAAGTGCTGCTGCGCTTCCAACTCTATCTCATACTATGGGGTGCACAATAAAGTACAAATTTATAGACAAAATATGAAGTCTTGGAGACTGCTTGATGCTGAGACACAGCGCTGCCATCTCCATGACCAAGGTTCTCGTAAAGAGTATAATACTGACTGGTCGGAGAGACCTGGTCGTAAGTCCAAGCGGTCATAAACAAGTAGGTCATTAAGTGAGGAGTGCCTGTAGTTCAAAAACTGCAACATATCTTCACCCCTCCTTCAGAATGCACGCACCGTACTTCTCACCTCCAGAACTCCAGTCTGGCTAACAAGTTTCCCTGAATCCCTTTATAAATGTTACTCTGCTCACACTCCAACAGCACATCAAGTCATGAAATCCATTTGCCTCCACTCACTCCTATCTAACACATTCACACATGCGTGCTGGAAGTCTAAGCCCCTCACACAAAACCTCCTTTACCCCTTCCCTCCAACCTTCCTAGGACAACCTCTGCTCCATTTTCCTTCCACTACAAATCAGTACAAGCTCCAAGTCACTCTATAGTTGGTTGATGTGTCCAACAAGACAATGAATAATTCAGGTAGACATCCAGATTCCTTACTGATTCTACAGACTGCAAACTGACATTACCACAATCAAAGGAACCAAAATTTCCACTCTTTACTCTCAAGTGGTTTTCCCTTCACAATCAATATCTCTATGTTACTCTCAATAAGCTTAAATTTTGTATTTGTCATTAAGGTCTGAATATCCAGAAAAAGAAAACTAAAGCAGAGTTGTGCATCTTTCACATTTTGAACCTTATGTACACCTGTGTATCATCAGCATATTGGCATGCAAAAAGAAAAAAAGAAAGAAAGAAACAGGAGGAAGAGGAGGAAGATGAGGATGAGGAGGAGGAAGAGAGAGAGGAGCAGGAGAAGGAGCAGGAGGAGGAGCAGGAGGAGAAGCAGCAGCAGGAGTAGGAGGAAGAGGAGGAGCAGCAGGAGGAGGAAGAGCAGCAGCAGCAGGAGCATCAGCAGTAGCAGCAGGAGGAGGAGCAAGAGCCGCAGCAGCAGGAGTAGGAGCAGCAGCAGCTGCAGCCAATACAATGTTCAGGACTACTCTACGAATTTCTGTATACAGGTGGACCCCGCTTGCATAGCGGGTAAGGTTATTTTTTGGCAATGTCTGCTTAGCTGTGCCAGAAAGAAGGAGAAAGAGGTTAGCCTCAATGATCATTAAATCCTTAAGAGACTTTCCTAGAGCTGATAACCTCATTCACCTTCCCCATCAATACAAAAATGGGTGAGGCAGAACCCATACTCACTCCACTGACGGTGAAAAAATCAGAGTCCAAGTGAGCAAGAAAATTGAAGAGGGCAACACAGTGGGAGCAATCAGAATTATCACCAGTTTGTCTGGAGACAGGACAAAATATGCCTTCAATATTTCGCTAATATCAACTCTACGGCTTACTTTTTTTTTTTTTTTTTTATTAACACATCGGCCGATTCCCACCAAGGCAGGGTGGCCCGAAAAAGAAAAAACTTTCATCATCATTCACTCCATCACTGTCTTGCCAGAGGGGTGCTTTACACTACAGTTATAAAACTGCAACATTAACACCCCTCCTTCAGAGTGCCGGCACTGTACTTCCCATCTCCAGGACTCAAGTCCGGCATGCCGGTTTCCCTGAATCCCTTCATAAATGTTACTTTGCTCACACTCCAACAGCACGTCAAGTATTAAAAACCATATGCCTCCCTTCACTCCTATCAAATACGCTCACACATGCTTGCTGGAAGTCCAAGCCCCTCGCACACAAAACTTCCTTTACCCCCTCCCTCCAACCTTTCCTAGGCCGACCCCTACCCCGCCTTCCCTCCACTACAGATTTATACACTCTCGAAGTCACTCTGTCTCGTTCCATTCTCTCTACATGTCCAAACCACCTCAACAACCCCTCCTCAGCTCTCTGGACAATCGTTTTGGTAATCCCGCACCTCCTCCTAATTTCCAAACTCTGAATTTTCTGCATAATATTTACACCACACATTGCCCTTAGACAGGACATCTCCACTGCCTCCAGCCTCCTCCTCGCTGCAGCATTTGCAACCCATGCTTCACACCCATATAAGAGTGTTGGTACCACTATACTTTCGTACATTGCCTTCTTTGCCTCCATGGATAACGTTTTTTGTCTCCACAGATACCTCAACGCACCACTCACCTTTTTTCCTTCATCAATTCAATGGTTAACCTCATCCTTCATAAACCCATCCGCTGACACGTCAACTCCCCAATATCTGAAAATATAAACTTCTTCCATAATCCCTCACTCCAATGTGATATCCAATTTTTCTTTATTTAAATTGTTTGATACCCTCATCACCTTACTCATATCTATGTTCACTTTCAACTTTCTACTTTAACACACTCTCCCAAACTCGTCCACTAACCTTTGCAACTTTTCTTTAGAATCTCCCATAAGCACAGTATCATCAGCAAAAATAACTGTGCCAACTCCCCTTTTGCATTTAATTCCCCATAATTTAATCCCACCCCTCTCCCCAACACCCTAGCATTTACTTCTTTTACAACCCCATCTATAAATATATTATACAACCATTGTGACATTACACATCCCTGTCTAAGACCTACTTTTACCGGGAAGTAATCTCTCTCTTGCCTACACACCCTAACCTGAGCCCCACTATCCTCATAAAAACTCTTTACAGCCTTCAGTAACTTACTACCTATTCCATACACTTGCAACATTTGCCACATTGCTCCCCTATCCACTCTATCATATGCCTTTTCTAAATCCATAAATGCAATGAAAACTTCTCTACCTTTATTTAAATACTGTTCACATATATGCTTCACTGTAAACACTTGATCTACACATCCCCTACCCACTCTAAAGCCTCCTTGCTCATCTGCAATCCTACTCTCTGTCTTACCTCTAATTCTTTCAATAATAACCCTGCCATACACTTTACCTGGTACACTCAGTAAACTTATTCCCCTATAATTTTTACTCTCTCTTTTATCCCCCTTCCCTTTATATAAAGGAACTATACATGCTCTCTGCCAATCCCTAGGTACCTTCCCCTCTTTCATACATTTATTAACCAAAAATACCAACCACTCCAGCACTATATCCCCTCCCCCTGCTTTTAACATTTCTGTCATGATCCCATCAGTTCCAGCTGCTTTACCCCCTTTCATTCTACGTAATGCCTCACGCACCTCCCCCACACTCACATCCTGCTCCTCTTCACTACTAAACGATGTAGTACCTCCCTGGCCAGTACATGAAATTACCGCCTCCCTTTTTTCATTGACATTTAAAAGTTCCTCAAAATATTCCCGCCATCTACCCAATACCTCCAGCTCCCCATCTACTAACTCCCCTACTCTGTTTTTAACTGACAAATCCATTCGTTCCCTAGGCTTTCTTACCTTGTTTATCTCACTCCAAAATTTTTTCTTGTTTTCAGCAAAATTTCTTGACAGAGCCTCTCCCATTCTTTCATCTGCTCTTCTTTTGCACTTTTTCACCACTCTCTTCACCTTTCTTTTACTCTCCATATACTCTGCTCTTCTATTTACACTTCTGTTTTGTAAAAACCTCTCATAAGCTACCTTTTTCTCTTTTATCACACCCTTTACTTCTTCATTCCACCACTCACTCCTCTTTCCTCTTGCACCCACCCTCCTATAGCCACAAACTTCTGCCCCACATTCTAATACTGCTTTTTTAAAACTATCCCAACTCTCTTCAACCCACCCACTACTCATACTTGCACTAGCCCACCTTTCTGCCAATAGCTGCTTATATCTCACCCTAACTTCCTCCTCCCTTAGTTTATACACTTTTACCTCTCTCTTACTTGCTGTTGCCATATTCTTTTTGTCCCATCTACCTTTTACTCTAACTGTAGCTACAACCAAATAATGATCCGATATGTCCGTTGCCCCTCTATAAACATGTACATCCTGAAGCCTACCCATCAACCTTTTATCCACCAATACATAATCCAACAAACTACTTTCCTTACGTGCTATATCATACCTTGTATATTTATTTATCCTCTTTTTCATAAAATATGTATTGCTTATTACCAAACCTCTTTCTACACATAGCTCAATTAATGGTTCCCCATTTACATTTACCCCTGGCACCCCAAATTTACCTACTACTCCCTCCACAACATTTTTACCCACTTTAGCATTAAGATCCCCAACCACAATTACTCTCTCACTTGGTTCAAAACTCCCCACACACTCACTCAACATTTCCCAAAATCTCTCTATCTCTTCTACACTTCTCTCTTCTCCAGGTGCATAAACACTTACTATAACCCACTTTTCACATCCAACCTTTATTTTACTCCACATAATCCTTGAATTTATACATTTGTATTTCCTCTTTACCTGCCATAACTGATTATTCAACCTTATTGCCACTCCTTCTTTAGCTCTAACTCTATAAATTAGACACATATGCAACACAATAAAGATACCGAAGTGTTGCATATGTGTCTAATTTATAACTTGTCGGTTCTCTGAACCATTCATCTACAGCTCTAACTCTATTTGAAACCCCTGACCTAATCCCATAAATTTCTCCCCACTGAAACTCTCCTACCCCCTTCAGCTTTGTCTCACTTAAAGCCAGGACATGCAGCTTCTTTTCATTCATGACATCTACAATCATCTCTTTATCATTCACACAACATCCACGCACATTCAAACATCTCACTTTGACGGTTTTCTTCTTTTTCTTTTTAGTAAGCTATACAGGAAAAGGGGTTACTAGCCCATTGTTCCCGGCATTTTAGTTGACTTTTACAACACGCATGGCTTACGGAGGAAAGATTCTTATATATATATATTCCTTTCAACATGTCAGCCGTTTCCCACCGAGGCAGGGTGGCCCAAAAGGAAAAACGAAAGTTTCTCCTTTTACATTTAATAATTTATTCAAGAGAAGGGGTTACTAGCCCCTTGCTCCAGGCATTTTAGGCGCCTCTTACGACACGCATGGCTTACGGAGGAAGAATTCTGTTCCACTTCCCCATGGAGATAAGAGGAAATAAGAACAAGAACTAGTAAGAAAATAGAAGAAAACCCAGAGGGGTGTGTATATATATGCTTGTACATGAATGACTGGTTTCACGATGACAAGTACAGTGGTACCTCGAGTTACGATGGTCCCCAAAATCGCCCTTTTATGTAAGTTTATTTTTTTAAATGCTTTTGTAGGTATATTTTTGGGGGTGTAAAAGGACTAGTCTATTTTACATTATTCCTTATGGGGATAAATTCGTTTGGTAATGGCACTTGAACAGCATTCTCGAACGAAAAAATATCGTAACTCGAGGTACCACTGTACCTTGAAACTAAGCGCAAAGTAGCGAAAATGCTCGATTTTGGCCAATGTTCAAGAGTAAACAAATCACACCATGCGTCTAATACACATCAACTGGAGAGTCTAATATTCTTGAACAAGTGCGCTGATATTATTTATGCCATTTTTACAATGATGCAGTTGTATACATAACAGTAAATCTTCTATTTTTTGTAAGAATATAAATTCAAAATGGAAAGCAAAAGTAATGTAAAAGGGGCCTGGAGACGTGACTAATGAACAGAGAAGATGTTATTTTAGTGCCAGGAATGTCTGCCTTGTTTATTATGGACCCTATTTTGAAATTGGCATCGTCTAAAATTTGTGTGAAATTGGCCAAATTGCCATTTTCTGACCACTATTTTGGGTAGTTGAAATTGGTAAATAGGCGGTTTCTTGTACTCAATCGATAGAAGAAATGGAGTTCTGGCGAAATAGCTATAATTTTAGTAGACTGAAACATTGGAATTTGCCGAAAATAGGGCTCAAAGTGGGCGAAATCGCCGATGCATAAATGTTATGGATACAGCTAACTTCACGAAAGCATAATTCCGTTAGTTTTCGATCAAATTTCATAATTTTTGTGGCGTTATGATCGGAAAAAGATTCTCTATTTTTTTTATAAGAAAAAATATTTTTTTTTTTTTTTGAAATTCATGTACCCTGAGAACGAGTTTCAGAGAGACCCCTTGGACCCCCAAAGGGTTAAAGATATATTTTTTTCATTTATGTTAATGTAAAAATTTATAATTTTCTACCAAAAGAATCTTAGAAAACTTACCTAACCTTATTATAACAAACTCAATTTAATTTAGCCTAACCCAACTAAATCTATTTTAGATATGTTTACAATAATTTAATAATAAGCAAACACAATGAAATATATTTTTTTCGTTAGGTTCAGAATGATTTTTGCGAAATTATTGCATACAAAAATTTTCGCTTGTCTTATATGGCAAGAAGAACATTGCTATTTAAGCCAAAATAGCAAGTTTTACCTAATCGGCATGACATATATATATATATTGTGATATATATGTTTATAGAGAGGCAATGGATATATCGGATCATTATTTAGTTGTAGCTACAGTTAGAGTAAAAGGAAGATGGGACAAAAAGAAAATGGCAACAGCAAGTATATACCTTTGATATACCTTTGAAGAGTTTCGAGAGTATCTACTCTCTGAGCCCGGCCATGGGCCAGGCTCGTAAGAGAGAGTAAGAGAGAGGTAAAAGTGTATAAACTAAGGGAGGAGGAAGTTAGGGTGAGATATAAGCAGCTATTGGCAGAAAGGTGGGCTAGTGCAAGTATGAGTAGTGGGGGGGGTTGAAGAGAGTTGGGATAGTTTTAAAAAAGCAGTATTAGAATGTGGGGCAGAAGTTTGTGGCTATAGGAGGGTGGGTGCAGGAGGAAAGAGGAGTGAGTGGTGGAATGAAGAAGTAAAGGGTGTGATAAAAGAGAAAAAGGTAGCTTATGAGAGGTTTTTACAAAACAGAAGTGTAAATAGAAGAGCAGAGTATATGGAGAGTAAAAGAAAGGTGAAGAGAGTGGTGAGAGAGTGCAAAAGAAGAGCAGATGAAAGAATGGGAGAGGCTCTGTCAAAAAAATTTCCTGAAAACAAGAAAAAATGTTTAAGTGAGATAAACAAGGTAAGAAAGCCTAGGGAACGAATGGATTTATCAGTTAAAAACAGAGTAGGGGAGTTAGCAGATGGGGAGCTGGAGGTATTGGGTAGATGGCGGGAATATTTTGAGGAACTTTTAAATGTCGATGAAAAAAGGGAGGCGGTAATTTCATGTACTGGCCAGGGAGGTACAACATCATTTAGGAGTGAAGAGGAGCAGGATGTGAGTGTGGGGGAGGTGCGTGAGGCATTACATAGAATGAAAGGGGGTAAAGCAGCTGGAACTGACGGGATCATAACAGAAATGTTAAAAGCAGGGGGGGATCACAAGCACATTATATCACTTTGTCTTGATTTTTTTAGTTATCCTAGGTAATTTACACTAATTATAATTGTATTTACGTATGTGTTCCTGTGAGATAGAGACAGATAGAGACGGAGACAGATAGAGACGGAGACAGATAGAGACGGAGACAGATAGATACAGCCACACAGACAGAGATAGACAGCCAATGAGGTACCCAGCTGACCAGCCAGCTGCTGGCCAGCCAGGTGGCCAACCAGCTGCTTGCCAGCCAGGTGGCCAGGCAGGCAGGCAGGCAGGCAGGCAGCTGGCCTGCCAGCCTGCCAACATCACTTTCCACTTCGAAGGTGAGTGTTAATATGACATGACATCAGTGAATCCTTGGTGTTTGCCGCAGTGTTTGCTCTAGCTGGCGCTCAATTTAACTGGTGCTCCCACAAGGTACTAAGTGGTCCCAGATTTTTTTAATATGGCGCACACCGAGTGTTAAGACCCATTCTATGCTGACCAGGCATCTCAGGCCAATCGTGCCAAATTTGGAGGCATGAAAAATAAAACGTATATATACGTTTGGGGCAGTAGCAGTACTAACGTATACGTATATACGTTTGGACTGTTTAAGGGTTAAGGGTTAAAACACCGACTTCGCAGTGTATTTTCGTAAGGTATTCTCGTTTTCTTGGTCTCATTTGATAGAATGGAATATATATTACAGAAACAGAGATGATTTTGATTGGTTTCACGATGTTCAAGAGTAAACAAATCACGCCACGTGTCCAATACACATCAACTGGCGAGTCTAATATTCTTTCACAAGTGCACTGATATTATTTATGCCATTTTACAATAATTCAGTAGTCTGCATAACAGTAAATCTTCTATTTTTTGTGAGAATAAAAATTCAAATGTTATTTTAGTGCCAGGTATGTCTGTCTTGTTTATTCTGGACCCTATTTTGAAATTGGCATCTTTTGAAATTTGTGTGAAATTGGCCAAATTGCCAATTTCTGACCACTTTATTGGGTAGTGAAATCAGTAAATGGGTGGTTTCTTGTACTTAATCAATAGAACAAATGGAGTTCTAGCAAAATAGCTATGATTTTAGTCGACTGGAACATTGGAATTGGCCGAAAATAGGGCTCAAAGTGGGCAAAATTGCCGATGCGTAATTATCGTCAAGACCATTAACTTCATGAGAGCATAATTCCGTAAGATTTCCTTCAAATTTCATACTTTTGGTGTCATTACCACCGGCAAAAGATTCTCTATCATTTTATAAGAAAAAATAATTTTTTTTTTTAATTTTTCAACCCTGAGAGCGAGTTCAGGATCGAGGGTCTCGACCCTCAAAGGGTTAAAGGAAGAAACTTTCGTTTTTCCTCTTGGGCCACCCTACCTCAGTGGGATACAGCCGGTTTGTTGAAAGAAGAAAAGTGTTAAACATTAAAAAAAATTAAAAAACTATAAAACAATCATAATTTGGTGTCAATAAATTGTAAATGTAAATATCGCTGTCGCATTTATGCTGCTGTTCCCAACGAGTGATCATTTTTCTGCCAACTTCAACACACCCTAAAATCTTAAGTTTTTATCAGATTCCCTTCACAGGAATTTTTTTCTAGGTATGCCACAGTTTAGATGTTAAATATCACAGAAGCAACAAATATTCTTACCTTGATCTAGATTTCTTTCGTGACTTTGAGGATGATCTCTTCCTTCGTGAGCGACTGCGTGAACGTCGATGCCGATCTCTACAAAAAAGGAATATATATTTATTCTAATTTTCTCTACCAATTTACTTTATGAACTGCTCTGTTAAAATATTATTTCCCATTTCAAAAATATTAATATTTTTTGGGGGTATATCACAAGTACTAAATTATGACATGTCATGTGACACTTGAAATACTCAGAAGCTGAATCCTGAGGATATGAGATAAAAAAGTATAAATGAACAGGAAAATGGAGACCTGAGAAAGAGAAGCATAACAGATGTTTAAAGCAACAAAACCAGCTGGTCCTTTGCAAAATTAATTTACAAGAAAGTTTATGAAAAGGAGGAAATCTTTATATTTCTCCCAAGGAAGCTTTCTGCTAAAAGTAAGAGAACCACAGAAGAATCTTACCTAAGGCAAAAAGCTTCTCTCATGTTTAATTCATACATGCAGATGAAAAACCAGATGCTTCCATTGTCAATGGAAGCACTACCATGTGAACAGTGTACACTCTCTCTCAATGAAGGTTCTCAATGGATGCACTACCATGCAAAGTGTGTATACTCTCTCCCATTGAAGGTTCTCTCAATGGAAGCTTTAATATGTGGATTGTAGAGTATACTTTCTCTCCTACTGAAGATTTTCTTTGGCCATACTCACACTGCAATAACAGTGAGTGCTTAGCATCATATTCTTTTCCTTTTCACTTATAGATTTTTGCTTAAGCAATCTCATTCAGCTTTTCCATGAAATTCTTATTTTCAGTACATGCAACTGGAAACTACTGTATGACTGTCACAGTCAACATGTACAATTTGTCAATCAGAGCTTCAAGGGTTTCTTAACCTTGAATGTAGCTGAAATGTATGGGGAACATCCTACATGAGGACACCTCCAAAATGAAGGCACATACCCAGATGGATTACAGCATCAAACAATTGAAACACAGAATCGAAGCAAGATAAATGTAGACATAATCTGGTAGATATGCAAGATTGGCTCATTAAAGGAAATGAAAACATTAGCTGAATAGAACTAGTTATATTTCGCAAAAATGAAGCATTATATAACTTTTTTGGCCTTAACCAGGATATATGCTTTTGATCAGAATAGATTACTTAATGAAAGACCAATTAAAAAGCCAACTTTAAGATTATATTTTTCCCCCGTCTAGATATATCTATGAATAAGAGGCAATTATACAGATCACTACAGAACAATCACCACAAATAGTACCACAAATAGTACCTGGACCGTGACCTTGACCGGGTCCTATGATGCGAGCGAGAACGGGTTCTCCTGTGAGATCTGGAGCGTCGAGATCGAGACCTAGTGCGGCGGCGTGATCGGGATCGGCTCCTATAAAAATCAAAATCAAACAAAACTGATATTTAAATTTCAATCTGAGACTTCTTATTTATAAAACATTATCTGAGTACTTTTTCCTATCCTTCAACAGAACCAGGTCTTAAGGTTACATAATAGATCACATGTTGAATATAGAGCTTCTGTTTCTTAAGGCCTGATGAACAAGACCAGATTATTCCTGTAATGTAGTCCTTTTGTGAAGAATCCATAAATTCTTTATATTCAAAAACGTTTCTTGGACATAGCTGATACATCTCTCAACACACATGTCCAAAGATAAATGCCTAGAAGACATCCTGTATATGCTATATATAAACAATAAAATGTCAAACTTGACAACCCATTTATTCCTCTCCACATCACACCAACTGATACATAAATGTATACAGGTGGAGCCCAACTTACAAACAAACAAGTTGCATTATTAATTTTTCAACTGAATAGAAAGCAACAGTACAAAGGATGGTTATGCTTCTCAAACACATGTGTATTGCAGCTGCAGGACTTCAGCTGGTTCTTTAGTGCCCCAGTTTGTAAGTGGCAATATGCATACCTTAGGGAGTTTGTAAGTTGGGGGATCTCCTATATTCGAGATAAAGGTGCTCAACATAGTAAGAAAATACTCACCGTGATCTTGACCTGGATCTTTTTTCCTTTGATGAGTCTAGGAATGACATAACTGGATCAATAGCTGAAGCAATGAAGTTTTGAGCCTCTTTTACTCTTCGCATTGCTTCCTCAATCTCTCGTTGTGCAGCCTCATTACTTTTTGTTTGAGGCTTAATAATTCCTACAGTAGAATGATTAACCCTACAAAGAAGAAAATTATAATTTATTTAAACCAAAATAATTATCCTGCTGTAAATCCCAGAGTACTAATCAATTTTTGAAGCTCAAATTTTTGTTTGCAAAACTAGGGATTGACTTGTTCAATGGGTTTAAAATGACAGACACTGGAAATTTGTGTGCATACGCCCAAATCCCTCACCAAAGGCTAGTAAATATTAAGTTTATATATAGTATCTTGAGTTGCATGCCTGTAATAGTTACCCCTCTGCAACTTAGAAAACCATCACACTATAAACCCTAACTTGTCAGGGAAAATTTAGGTCTTAGTAATAATTCAGGGAGGACTGGAATCATTATTAACCCTTTGGGGGTCCAAGGGGTCTCTCTGAAACTCGTTCTCAGGGTCCACGAATTTTAAAAAAAAAAAATATTTTTTCTTATGAAATGATAGAGAATCTTTTTCCGATCATAACGCCACAAAAATTATGAAATTTGATCGAAAACTAACGGAATTATGCTTTTGCGAAGTTAGCGGTATCCATGGCATTTACGCATCGGCGATTTCGCCCACTTTGAGCCCTATTTTTGGCAAATTCCAATGTTTTAGTCTACTAAAATTATAGCTATTTCGCTAGAACTCCATTTCTTCTATCGATTGAGTACAAGAAACCGCCTATATACCAATTTCAACTACCCAAAATAGTGGTCAGAAAATGGCAATTTGGCCAATTTCACACAAATTTCAGACGATGCCAATTTCAAAATAGGGTCCATAATAAACAAGGCAAACATTCCTGGCACTAAAATAACATCTTCTCTGTTCATTAGTCACGTCTCCTGGCCCCTCTTACATTACTTTTGCTTTCCATTTTGAATTTTTATTCTCACAAAAAATAGATTTACTGTTATGTATACAACTGCATCATTGTAAAAATGGTATAAATAATATCAGCGCACTTGTGCAAGAATATTAGACTCTCCAGTTGATGTGTATTGGACGCATGGTGTGATTTGTTTACTCTTAAACATCGCCCAAAATCGAACATTTTCGCTACTTTGCGCTCATTTTCAAGGTACAGTGGTACCCCGACTTACGATATTTTTTCATTCCAGAATGCTGTTCAAGTGCCATTACCAAACAAATTTATCTCCATAAGAAATGATGTAAAATAGACTAGTCCTTTTAGACCCCCAAAATTACACTTACAAAAGCATTTAAAAAAATAAACTTACATAAAAGGGTGTGTTTGGGCACCATCGTAAGTCGGGGTACCACTGTACTTGTTATCGTGAAATCAGTCAAAATTATCTCTATTTCTGTAATATATCATCTATTCTATAAAATGAGACTAAGAAAACGAGAATACAAGTATAAATACCATACGAAAATAGACTGCAAAGTCGCTGTTTTAAACCAAAAACACGGTCAGAGTTTTTTTTCCTCATTATGCACTGTGTGGTGCAGGAATTTTGTTATACTGCTCACACTGACTGCACAGACCCATTCTATCACATCTAGGCCTAACAGCCTGTTTCTTCTTGATTTGAGGGCGCTAGAATTTAGGCGTACTAGTACGTCAATAACCACAGTGCATAAAACGTACTTGTATGACCATAACCCCGAAAGGGTTAATACTAGTATACTATAAAAATTTAAAGATATTAATATTAGGTCATCACCTCAGGGATGGAATTAGTAGTAAATAAGGGAATAATATTGAAACCTCAGTGATTAAGGTATGATTAAACATACACAAATGCAGTTACATGGATTTTTTTTACTGAAAACACTTCATACACGAAGTAGTCTTTTTCAAAACACTTGATAAAGTTATTTGACAAATCAGCTGTGTAGGCAATTTTTTTTTAACAAAGCATGCATATAATTGCATTTATATCTTTTTTTACTATCAGGTCAGTATTTTACACCATTACCTATCCATGTTTCACGAACTAGGTATATTAGTCCTGATAAATTGGGTTGAAAAAGCCCCAAATGGGCAAAATATATAATAAAATGTCTCAAGTGTTGAATATGTGTCTTTATTTCCACATTACCTATCTATGATTGAGGTATACAAATACAAGACAGGTATACAGGAAATATAAATAAGGTTCCTAGGTAGTAGGTTGGTAGACAGCAACCACCCAGGGTGGTACTACCGTCCTGCCATGTGAGTGTGAAACAAGAGCCTGTAATTGTTAAATATGATGTTAGGATTGCTGGTGTCTTTTTTCTTTCTCATAAATATGCAAGGTTTCTAGTATGTCTTGCTACTTCTATTTACACTTAGGTCATACTACACATGCATGTACAAGTACAGTGGTACCTCGAGTTACGATGGTCCCCAAAATCGCCCTTTTATGTAAGTTTATTTTTTTAAATGCTTTTGTAGGTATATTTTTGGGGGTGTAAAAGGACTAGTCTATTTTACATTATTCCTTATGGGGATAAATTCGTTTGGTAATGGCACTTGAACAGCATTCGCGAACGAAAAAATATCGTAACTCGAGGTACCACTGTATATATATACACACCCCTCTGGCTTTTCTTCTATTTCTTAATAGTTCTTGTTATTGTTTATTTCCAGTTATCTCTGTGAGGAAATGGAACAGAATTCTTCCTCCGTATGTCATGTGTTTCATAAGAGGCGACTAAAATGCCAGGAGCAAGGGGCTAGTAACCCTTTCTTCTGTATATGTTACTAAATTTAAAAAGATAAACTTTCGTTTTTCTTTTTGGGCCACCCTGCCTCAGTGGGATACAGCTGGTTTGTTTAAAGAAGATAAATAAGGTTATAACCATGAAAGAACTCTATTGGATCAATTCAATTTAGAAATGATATAGTTAAGTACCATGTTGATTTGGCAATAAAATTATAGAAAAGTGAAGAAACTGCCAAGCAGAACTGAAACAATGTATTTTAGTTGGATAATTTTAGAATGGGGAAGTGGAGAAAAATTCTTCCTCCCTAAGCCATGTGTGTCATAAGAGGCAACTAAAATGCTGGGAGCAAGGGTCTAGTAATCTCTTCTCCTGTAAAAATTTCGAAATTTAAAAAGGAAAAAAAAAATTCATTTTTTCTTTTTTGGTCACCCTGCCTCAGTGGGATACACCCAGTTCATTCAAAAAAAAAAATTTAGAATGGATATCAGCTTGGAAGGAGGGAGAATGGAGGAGGTAAATGTATCCAGATACAGCCTCTCCTCACTTAACGATGGAGTTCCGTTCCTAAGACCACGTCGGCAAACGAATTCGTCACTAAGCAAGGAGCATACTATAATGGTAATGGGTTTATGTCAACAATCTTTGATATTGTTTAATGTCACTTTTGCACCATTTATAACGTTTTTAGTATATTTTTAAATGTTTATACAGTAGTGTACGGTATATTGTAATAAACAGAAAAGAAATCAGCTCTAATACATTACAGTGGTCCCTCGACTTTCAGTCGGTCCGACTATCGGTGATTTCAAGTTTTGATGGCTTTTTTCGGACAAATTTTCCCTCGCCAACCAGTCATTCCCTCGACTATCGGTCCAGGTACCAGACCTGTCCGCCTGCCCGCGCTTGCACGCCTCGCCGCGCAGTCGTCGTGAGCCAGTCTAGCATTGTTTACCATTGAGAAAACATTACCCAGCATGCTCATTCAAACATTTCACAATAAATTTATTGTGTTAATTGCTGGTTTAGTGATTGTCACTGTGAAATAAGTCACCATGGGTCCAAAGAAGCTTCACAAGTCGATAAAGGCTATAGCACCAGCCAGCAATAAAGTGTAGCATTAACAGTGTAGCAATGGAAATAAGTCACTCTGTCTAACTTTCTTGGGTCATCCTAGGTTTTCTACACATATGCTGCTATGTATGATAATCTATGTAACTGGATTTGTGTATACCTGAATAAACTTACTTACTTAACCCTTTGGGGGTCGGTGCCGTACTAGTACGTTTTACGAGCAGGGGTTGGTGCCGTACTAGTACGCCCAAATTCTAGCGGCCTCAATTTAAGCAGAAAACGTCTGGTAGGCATACATATGAAAGAATGGATCTGTGTGGTCAGTGTGCGCAGTATAAAAAAAATCCTGCAGTACACACTGCATAATGAGAGAAAAAAAACTGACCGTTTTTTTCGATTAAAACAGCGACTTTGCAGTCAATTTTCGTATGGTATTTATTGATGTATTCTCGTTTTCGTGGTCTCATTTGATAGAATGGAAGATATATTACAGAAATAGAGATGATTTTGATTGGTATGACAACGACAAGTACCTTAAAATTGAGCTCAAAGTAGCGAAAATGTTCGATTTTTGACGATGTTGAAGAGTAAACAAATCACACCATGCCTCCAATACACATCAACTGACGAGTCTTATATTCATGTACAAGTGCTCTGATATTATTTATACCATTTTTACAATGATGCAGTTGTATACATAACAGTAAATCTTCTATTTTTTGTGAGAATAAAAATTCAAAATGAAAAGCAAAAGTAATGGAACAGGGGCCTGGAGACGTGACTAATGAATAGAGAACATGTTATTTTAGTGCCAGGAATGTCTGCCTTGTTTACTCTGGACCCTATTTTGAAATTGGCATCGTTTGAAATTTGTGTGAAATTAGAAAATTGCCATTTTCTGACCACTATTTTGGGTAGATGAAATTGGTAAATAGGCAGTTTCTTGTACTCAATCTATAGAAGAAATGGAGTTCTAGCGAAATAGCTATAATTTTAGGAGACTGAAACATTGGAATTTGTCGAAAATAGAGCTCAAAGTGGGCAAAATCGCCGATGCGTAAGTGTCATGGCTACCGCTAACTTCGCGAAAGCATAATTCCATTAGTTTTCGATCAAATTTCATAATTTTGGTGGCGTTATGATCGGAAAAAGATTCTCTATCATTTCATAAGAAAAAATTAATTTTTTTTTTTCCAAAAAATTTTCGACCCCAAGAACACTTTCCTGAGAAGGCCTGTCGACCCCCAAAGGGTTAAGTAAGTTAAGCGATTAAGCGATAGAAAATGACGACACAAAACTTAACTCCTACAATGTTGTTTGAGGAATATAGGGACACTGACAAGAGCGCCGCCCTCTGCCACCATCTCCTCCAAGGGAAGTGTAAATATTTCTTATTTATATAAGTATGAATATTTCTTATTTATAAATTAAAGTGTAAATATTTCTTATTTATAAATTATACACATTGTTTGTGTAATGGTGGTGGCTTTCTGATGCCACCAAATATTCTTCATTCTAGAGTTTATATCATGTTTCTATGTTATTAATATTGTTTATTATGTCATATTAGATGAATTGTGCTATGTATATATATAAGCTGTAGAGTTGATCTTATTGTCATATTGAAGGACTATCTTGTCCTGCCTCCAAACAAACTCTCCCGACTCTCTCATATGCCAACAAGAGTCTTCAATAAAGGTAAAACTTATTTAACTGATCATTTGTCCATTATAATTAGTGCTTTACAGTGGTACCCCGACTTACGATGGTCCCCAAACACACCCTTTTATGTAAGTTTATTTTATTAAATGCTTTTGTAAGTGTAATTTTTGGGGTCTAAAAGGACTAGTCTATTTTACATCATTTCTTATGGAGATAAATTCGTTTGGTAATGGCACTTGAACAGCATTCTGGAATGAAAAAATATCGTAAGTCGGGGTACCACTGTATATTTATTTCTCATTGTTTTCTGTATGTAAAACTATAGTATTTATTCTTTAAAAAAAATGAATTTTTTGTGAATATTTTTGGGTGGAAACGGGTTAATTGTATTTACATTATTTCTTATGGGAAATAAGGTTTCGACTTTCGAAGAATTCGAGTTAAGGTCTAGCTCCTGGAACGGATTATGACCGAAAGTCGAAGGACCACTGTATTTAGGTATGCATACTGGTCAGAGAGCCCGTCGTAAATCAGAGTCGTCGGTAAACAAGAACTTTATCCATGAGTGGGCAAAAAGAGAAATGTACCAGAGTATAGCAGTATCAACACTGTTATATAAGTGTGAAATGTGGATTTTTAACATTTCAATGAGGAGGAGGCCGGAGGTAGTAGAGACATCATGTTTGAGGACAACATATGGTGTGAATATTACGCCGAGTTTGAAGCATGAAGATTACGTGGTGTGGGGTAACCAAAATACGTAATGATTCAGAGGGCTGAGAAGAGATTGTTGAAGTGGTAATTAAGGATGACTAAACGGGTATGGAAATCTTGGGTGGAAATAAGGTGAGGAAAGGGGTCATCCTATAAAGAGCTGGAGAAGAGGGTAAAGGAGGTTCTGAGTGTTAAGTGCTTGAGCCTCCAGCAGGCTTGTGCAAGCTTGTCAGATAGGAGTGATGACAAATGTTATTTTTTAATTGATGTGCTATTGGAGTGTGAGCAAGGCAACATTTATGAGGGGATTCAGGGAAACCAGTTAGCCTGACTTGAGTTGTGGAGGAAAGACGGTGTCTGCACTCTGAAGGAAGGGTGAGGATGTTAGTTGCAATGTCGGTGCACCTCTGGCAAGACAGTGATGAAGTGAGTAGTGGTGAAAGCGTTTCTTCTTTTTCAGGTCACCTTTTCCTCAGTAGAAGACAGTCAATGCTAAAAAATAAAATCCCCTGAAACTTTTTTTTTACCACAATAGCCTTGTCACACCAAGGCAGAATGACCTACAGAAAAACACATTTATCATCATCCATTCCATCAGTGTCTACAGAAGTGTGCTGATATAACAATTCACATTACCCTCAGACTGCAACATCATCTTTTTACCCTATTTATCAACCTATCCCTCTCCATCCTCTCTACAAGTAATACTCTCTCCAACCATTCCTGGAATGACACCTACCCCTTGTACCTTCCATCCCAGATTTATACACCTTTTTTGTCAACCTATGCTTCTCTATCTTCTCCATATCCCCAAACCACTTCAACATCTCAGCCTTCTGAATTATACGCTTTTCTCTATTTTTTTTTAGCATGCTGGCTGTCTCCTACCGAGAAGTGACAAAAAAAAAAAAAATTCACCATCATTCACACTATCACTGTCTTTGCAGAGGTGTGCAGATACGACAGTTTAGATGTCACTCTAAACAGCAAATATCCTAAACCCTTCCTTTAGAGTGCAGGCATTGCACTTCCCACCTCCAGGACTCTAGTCCGGCTAACTGGTTTCCCCGAATCACTTCCCAAAATATTACCCTGCTTACGCTCCAACAGCTCATCAAGTCCCAAAAATCATTCGTCTCCATTCATTCCTATCTAAAATGCTAGTACGTGCCTGTTGTATGCCCAAACCCCTTGCATAAAAAACCTCTTTTACCCCCTCCCTCCATCCTTTCCTAGGACGACTCCTACCCCTGTAGACTGTAAGCCTACTGTCTAGTTATCAAAGTCCCCCCCACCTTGGAGTGAGTTGTTGTGGGCCTAGTTCCCTGAGTGCCCACCAGAGGGCAGGTCCTCAAGTTAGACATACCCGGCCATGTCTCTCTCTCACTCCTAGACCCTCCCGGACTGGATTGGGCACACCTCACACTGCCCGCTGTGAACCCCATTATTCCAATAAAGAAGAAGCTAGAAAATGACCATATATCTCACTTACTGACAACTTACTAGACCAGCCCAATAGACAGATATAACACCCTATTTTGCTCCATCCTCTCTAAACAGCCAAACCACCTCAACAATCCCTCCTCAGCCCTCTGAATAATACTTTTAGTAATTCCACACCTCCTCCTAATTTCTACACTACAAATTATCTGCATAATATTTACACCACACATGGACCTTAGACATGACATCTCCATCCAGCCTCATCTTCGCTGTAACATTCACAATCAATGCTTCACACCCATATAAGTGTTGGTACCACTATACTCTCACACATTCCTTTCTTTGCCTCCATGGAAAACGTTCTTTGTCTCTACAGATACCTCAATGCACCAACCATGGTGACATTATACATCCCTGTCTAAGGCCTACTTTTTACTGGAAAGTAATCTTTTCTCTCGTACACACCCTAACCTAAGCCTCGTTATCCTCATAAAAACTCTTTACAGCATTTAGTAACTTACTACCTATTCCATGTATTGCAACATCTGCCACATTGCTCCCTTATCCACCCTATCATATGCCTTTCCTAAATCCATAAAAGCAACAAAAACTTCCCTACCTTCATCTAAATATTGTTCTCTTGTATGTTTGGTCTACACAATCCCCACCCATTCTAAAACCTCTTTGTTTATCTGCAATCCTGCTCTCTGTCTGACCACTAATTCTTTCAACAATAACCCTACCAAACACTACCTGGTATACACAGTAAGTTTATTCCCCTATAATTTTTACACTCACTTTTGTCTCCCTTCCCTTTATATAAAGGAACTATGCACACTCTCTGCCAGTCCCTAGGAACCTTCCCCTTCTCTATTTATATAATGTAGTAGGGTATAATTTAGGTAGTAGGTTGGTAAACAGCAACCGCCCAGGGAGGTACTACCGTCCTGCCAAGTGAGTGTAAAACGAAAGCCTGTAATTGTTTTACATGATGGTAGGATTGCTGGTGTCTTTTTTCTGTCTCATAAACATGCAAGATTTCAGGTACATCTTGCTACTTCTACTTACACTTAGGTCACACTACACATTCATGTACAAGCATATATATACACACCCCTCTGGTTTTTCTTCTATTTTCTTACTAGTTCTTGTTCTTATTTCCTCTTATCTCCATGGGGAAGTGGAACAGAATTCTTCCTCCGTAAGCCATGCGTGTCGTGGGAGGCGACTGAAATGCTGGGAGCAAGGGGCTAGTAACCCCTTCTCCTGTATATATTACTAAATGTAAAATGGGAAACTTTCGTTTTTCATTTTGGGCCACCCCACTTCGGTGGGAAACGGCCGACGTGTTAAAAAAGAAAAGAAGTAGGGTATAATTGAATAACGTGAACTGATGTACACTACATCTAACACTGAGATTTAAATTAAGCAAAGTAACCCTTTCATTCAGTGAAGCTTTTGTACACTATATGTACTTACTTGATTGGTCGACCCATGTGTTCTTGATGGTGCATCTTGAGGGCTTGAATTATGGAAGGCTGTTCAGAGTATTCCACAAGAGCATTTCGTGAACCATCATGTTCTACACCTAGACGAAGGTACCGAACCTCACCAGCCTTGGCTGCAATTTCCATTATCTGGTCAGAAGTTATCTGAGAAACACACAAATTCATTTTAGTGAAATACATAACATATGTGATACAAAGGAGAAAAAAATTTCTTAAAAGGAGGTTTTGTATGCGAGGGGCTTAGACATCCAGCAAGCGTGTGTGAGCATGTTAAATAGGAGTGGAGTCAAGTGGTTTTTAAGAGTTGAGGTGCTGTTGGAGTGTGAGCAAGGTAACATGTATGAAGGAATTCAAGAAAACCAGTTAGCCAGACTTGAGTCCAGACTTAAGCACAGTGCCTGCATGCTGAAGGAAGGGCGAGGATATTTGCAATTTTGAACTGTACTATCGGCCCCCCACTGGCAAGATAATGGAGTGAATGATGGTGAAAGTGTTTCCTCTTTTTGGGTCACCCTACCTCGGTGGGAGATGGCCGGCTTCTTTTAAAAAAAATCATGTTCCTATTAACTTTTTAACAAAATACATAACAAAGGACTACAAGTATATACTGTGCTGTACTCATCAAAGATTGAAAGTCCCTCTCCCATTCCCTAGCTCCCTCCCTCTTACCCATTCCCTCTCTTCCTCTCTCCCATTCCTTACATGTCTCTCAACTGAGGGTACCTTGAAGCCAATTGCTAGTACGTAATTTCTTTTTCGTGCAGTTTTTTTTTTTATTAACAAACTGGTCGTTTCCCACAAAGGCAGGGTGACCCAAAAAAGAAAAACTTTCATCATCATTCACTCCACTGTCTTGCCAGAGGGGCACTCACATTACAGTTATAAAACTGTAACATTAACACCCCTCCTTCAGAGTGCAGGTACTGTACTTCCCACCTCCAGGACTCAAGTCCAGCCTGCCGGTTTCCCTGAATTCCTTCATAAATGTTACCTTGCTCGCACTCCAACAGCATGTCAAGTCCTAAATATCATTTGTCTTCACTCACTCCTATCTAACACGCTCAAGCATGCTTGCTGGAAGTCCAAGCCCCACGCACACAAACCCTCCTTTACTCCCCCTCTCACCTTTCCTAGGCTGACCCCTACCCTGCCTTCCTTCCACTACAGATTTATATGCTCTCAAAGTCATTCTATTTTGTTCCATCCTCTCTAAATGTCCGAACCACCTCAACAACCCTTTCTCAGCCCTCTGGATAATACTTTTAGTAACCCTACACCTCCTAATTTCCAAACTACAGATTCTCTGCATTATATTCACTCCACACACTGCCCTCAGACACAACATTTCCACTGCCTCCAGCCTTCTCCTTGTTGCAACATTCACCACCCATGCTTCACATCCATATAAGAACATTGGTATAACTATGCTCTCATACATTTCCCTCTTGCTTCCATGGATAATGTTCTGTCTCCAAAGACTCCTCAGTGCACAACTCACCTTTTTCCCCCTTATCAATTCTATGATTCATCTCATCTTTCATAGACCCATCTGCTGACATGTCCACTCCCAAATATCTGAATACATTCACCTCCATACTCTCTCCCTCCAATCTGATATCCAATCTTTCATTACCTAATTTTTTTGTAATCCTCATCACCCTACTCTTTCCTTTATTCACTTTTAATTTCCTTCTTTTACATACCCTACCAAACTCGTCCACCAACCTCTGCAACTTCTCTTCAGACTCTCCCAAAAGTACAGTGTCATCAGCAAAGAGCAACTGTGACAACTATCACTTTGTGTTAGATTCTACGTATATGTTTTAACCCCACGCCTCTTGCCAACACCTGAGCATTCACTTCTTTTACAACCACATCTATAAATATACTGAACAACCATGGTGACATCACATACTCTAACCTGAGCCTCACTATCCCTGTAAAAACTCTTCACTGCTTTCAGTAACCTACCTCATATTCCATACATTTGCAACATTGCCACACTGCCTCCCTATCCACCCTATCATACGCCTTTTCCAAATCTATAAATGCAACAAAAACTTCTTTACCCTTATCTAAATACTGTTCACCTATATGTTTCACTGTAAACACTTGGTCTACACACCCTCTACCCATCCTAGTCTCATTGTTCATCTGCTATCCTGCTCTCCATCTTACTCTTAATTCCTTCAATAAGAACTCTACCATACACTTTACCAGGTATACTCAAGAGGCTTATTCCCCTAGAATTTTTACACACTCTTTTGTCCCCTTTGCCTTTATACAAAGGAACTATGCATGCTCTCTACCAATCCCTACGAACCTTACCCTCTTCCATACATTTATTAAATAAAAGAACTAACCATTAAAAAACTATAACACCCTCCCTCCCCCACTTTTAACATTTCTGTCTTTATCCCATGAATCCCAGCTGCCTAACCCCCTTTCATTCTACCTACTGCCTCACGCACTTCCCCCACACTCACAACTGGCTCTTCCTCACTCCTACAAGATGTTATTCCTCCCTGCCCAATACACAAAATCACAACTTCCCTGTCCTCATCAACATTTAACAATTCCTCAAACGATTCCCTCCACCTTCCTGATACCTCCAACTCTCCATCTAACAACTCCCCTCTCCTATCTTTAAAGGTCAAAGCCACTCGTTCCCTAGGCTTTCTCAACTTATTAATCTCACTCCAAAACTTTTTCTTATTTTCAATAAAATTTGTTGACATCATCTTACCCACTCTCTCATTTGCTCTCTTCTTACATTCCTTCACCACTCTCTTAACCTCTCCATATATTCCTCCCTCCTTGTATCACTTCTACTTTGTAAAAACCTCTCATATGCTAACTTTTTCTCTTACTAGTCTCTTTACCTCATTATTCCACCAATCGTTCTTCTTCCCTCCTGCACCCACTTTCCTATAACCACAAACTACTTCTGAACACTAACACTACATTCTTGAACCTACCCCATACATCTTCACCCTCAATGCCTATACTATCACTAGCCCATCTATCCTCCAGTAGTTGTTTATATCTTACCCTAACTGCCTCCTCCTTTAGTTTATAAACCTTCACCTCTCTCTTACTTGCTGCTTCCATTTTCCTTGTATCCCATCTACCTTTTACTCTCACTGTAGCTATAACTAAAAAGTGATCTGATATATCTGTGGCCCCCTCTACGTATAAACATGCACAGCCTGAAGTCTACCCAACAGCCTTTTATCTACAAATACATAGTCCAACAAACTACTGTCATTACACTCTATATCATATCGTGTATACTTATTTATTCCTTGCAGTTATTTTAACAAATAGCCAATTAAAAATAGTAGAACAAGTGAGAAATGTGAATAATAAAAACATTGTGACTGAAAATTGAGTGTCAGTAAAGTATGTTATCTCTTATTAGTTCCCATAAAGAAAATTTTGTAATAAAATTATCATTTTATTTTAAAAGCCAGCTTTACAATTCTCTTGAATTTTTCTAGCCCAAATGATGCTTATATGCAACACCTATATCAAAACAATAGGAGAGAAAGTTCAGCATGCATTAACAATTTAATCAAGCAAACACAAAAATGTACAGTATCATACATTACACTGTCATTATATATTCCTATGCCACCTAGGGTGATGTATCTACAGAGGATGTAATTTTACAATAGGTGTATATACAGTGTTTCGCTAATGCAGCTGGTTTCAATTATATGCATTCTTCATTTATTCAGACTTCATTTATTCCCACCTCCATGACTCAAGTTCAGCAAGCCAGACTTTAGTCCTGGAGGTGGGAAGCACCGTGCCTGTGCTATGCAGGAGGCATGTTGATTTGTTGCAGTTTTTTAACTGTAGTGTAGGTGTGCCTCTGTAATGACAGTAAGGGGGTGAATGATGAAAGTTTTTCTCCTTTTTTCAGGTCACCCTGCCTCGGTGGGAAATGATCAATGTGTTAATAAAAAAAATTCACCCCTCACTACATACTAAGAACAAAAATATTTTAAGTAATGTGTGTACTGGTGTGTACTGTATATGCATTTGTTGTGCCTAGCTCTATTGCTCCCTTAATATATGATAGTATATTAATGTTATCAGGCTTGTATATGCATTTAAAAATTAAAAAGAAAAAGGCTGTTTCATTTTACAGAGATTTTTGCTTTACAGCAGTCCCCCAGAACCTAACCTGCTATATAAACAAGGCCCTCCTGTACTATAATCACTTCCCCTTTTATTATTTTAATTATGAAGACAGAATTTAATTGTAATCACTAATTATGAATTTGATGGAACCACTAGGAATGTAAACTGAACAAATTTAGAGGTCACACCGAGTACCAATATCTATGCTATCACTTCCCAGGGAAAGGCTAGATTTTGAGTTATTGTTTAAATTTAGCGAGTTTTTTTGTAAGTGCAAAAATGTTATAAAATACCAGAATAATAATTTATTTCTTAAAGAAATGTAATAAATAACTCCCCTGCTTTATACTAGAGTGGGTAGCAAGCAATATGTAAGTCATGAAAAAGCTGTAGAGGTATTTAAAACAAATCACAAGTCCAAACTTCTTACATTTGGTTCAAGGTTATCAAATACAACTGTACGCCGAATTTCATTTATTTTATGGGACTCTGTTGTTGCTGGCAGTGGAGGGTAATCAGGAAGATCATTCTCAGCTAAATGTGGATCAATGGTCTGCAAAACAATCCCATCAATCTGTTGGCAAATATAATAGGTTATTTATTATATACTGTACTATACATCCCCTTCGCCCCCCACACACACACATATACATACATTCAAATTTTATT